>BEXV01004615.1:12725-25128 GCA_003118195.1 Hemicentrotus pulcherrimus | reverse complement strand
GGTAGAAAATGTATAGGGGCCGAGTAGTGAGCATAGAAAGATGAAGAAATGAAGGTAAGTATATTATAGGCCCGACACTATGTGCTTATAACACAGGTCACTATGTGCAAATATCTTTAAATGTATTGATCAGTGACCTTATGATGTTTGTATAACTTGCATTTTTTTCTTTTTTTACACTTGTAGTATCTTTTATATTCATATATGCTCTTTATTGAATGGAATGAATAAATATTGACTTGACAAATGAGAGTTGTGGCTTTTATTTTATGGAGCTGATTTTTAGCAAGTTTTTGTAAGTTTTTATTTGTATTTTACTCGTGTAAACCATCAAGACCTACCGCATGATAAACAATCCAAAACGAATGATAGCCATGTTCTCTCGACATACGCTGCCCATACCAGAACTCAAGCTTAGCTTTAATGCTGACTTGGTTTGCATAACATAATTGTACTTAACAATTTCTAATTATACTATTTCGATTTTTACCTCAACATTCACCCTTCCATGACACAATGCTTTCATTTTGGTTTAATTGTGCGTAGACTATGTTTATGTTCGAAACTTAGTACATTTTCATAATAGACAATTCTTCGTTCACATCCTAAAAAAAATATTGTTGACATATTAATAAACTTGACTTCCACTGCTGCGTAGAAGTTGTATTAGTAGAAGTAATACCATTAGTCATGGTATTAGAAGGAGAAGTCGTAGTAATACTAGAAGTCATGGTATTAGCTGGAGAAGTCTTAGTAATACTAGAAGTCATGGTATTAATAGGAGGAGTCGTAGTAATACTAGAAGTCATGGTAATAGTAGGAGGAGTCGTAGTAATACTCCTAGTAGTCATGGTATTAGTAGGAGGAGTCGTAGTAATACTAGAAGTCATGGTATTAATAGGAAGAGTCGTAGTAATACTAGTAGGCATGGTATTAGTAGGAGGAGTCGTATTAATACTAGAAGTCATGGTATTGGTAGGAGGAGTCGTAGTAATAATACTAGTAGTCATGGTATTAGCAGGAATCGTCGTAGTAATACTACTAGAAGTCATGGTATTAGTAGAAGGAGTCGTAGTAATACTACTAACACTCATGGTATTAGTAGGAGTCGTAGTAGTAATACTAGTAGTCATGGTATTAGTAGAAGACGTAGTAATACTACTAGTAGTCATGGTATTAGTAGGGGGAGTCGTAGTAATATTAGAGGTCATGGTATTAGAAGGAGTCGTAGTAATAATACTAGAAGTCATGGTATTAGTAGGAGGAGTCGTATTAATACTGAAGTCATGGTATTTGTTGGAGTCGTAGTAATAATACTAGTAGTCATGGTATTAGTAGGAGGAGTCGTAGTAATACTACTAGAAGTCATGGAATTAATAGGAGGAGTCGTAGTAATACTCCTAGTAGTCATGGTATTAGTAGGAGGAGTCGTAGTAATACTACTAGTAGTCATGGTATTAGTAGGAGGAGTCGCATTAATACTACTAGAAGTCATGGTATTAGTAGGAGGAGTCGTATTAATACTACTAGAAGTCATGGTATTAGTAGGAGTCGTAGTAATACTACTAGTAGTCATGGTATTAGTAGGAGTCGTAGTAATACTAGAGGTCATGGTATTAGTAGGAGTCGTAGTAATAATACTAGTAGTCATGGTATTAGTAGCAGTCGTAGTAATACTAGAGGTCATGGTATTAGTAGGAGTCGTAGTAATAATACTAGAAGTCATGGTATTAGTAGGAGGAGTCGTATTAATACTAGAAGTCATGGTATTTGTAGGGGTCGTGGTAATAATACTAGTAGTCATGGAATTAGTAGTAGGAGTAGTATCGTAGTAGTAGTGATAATAAAATCAATAATATTAATATTTTTAAAACAATTATAATGATAATAATGATAGTAGTAATAGATAATAATAATTGAGTATTAATTCATTGTTTTCCACAGGTGCTGGAATAATTATTCAAACAGCAATAACACTACCAATACAGACAAAAAGTACAATATAATATCATATTATATTTCTAATACTAACATCTCAAAACCCGATAAACACAATGGCATATACCTTCTACTTTATGGCATACGTGTATATACATGACTCAATAAATTTACCTTTATACATGTACATGCATCGAATCGTTCAAAACATATCTTATATTTCTATAAAAAATTCAGATACTTCTGCAGATAAAAAAATTAATACATTTTTTTAAAAATAAAATCATCTTGTGTTGCTCCATGATGTGAAAGTTTGTTTATACATTAATCAAATTTTTTCGGAAACGACATTGCTGCATGTGAGAAACAAACTTTAAGAAAGGAAGAAGATAAGTATATATAAATAGATTTAATGAAACGTATCCCATACACTGACGTTTATGTAGTGGTGGGACGTCAGGTAAAGTCTGCTGGAATACAACTACTTGTACTCAAATTTGTCAGACTTCTGTTTTAAAATGAATCTTTGTACTGAACAGTGGTATCAAGAGATTTGGGAATAACGCGTGCGGACATGGTAAATTAACAAATTGAGGAGGAGCACAAGACGAAGAAGTTAAAGCCATAATGCTTATCTAAAACGTACCTTTTTGGAAGACTGACATAATACTTTGTATCTTGATAATTTTTCATTCTCAAATGCTTCTAGACCATTAAGGACCTCCTCATCAGTGTTTTTGCTGTGTGTGTGTGTGTGTGTGTGTGCGTGTGCATGCGTGTGTGTGAATATATACATTTTTTTGTGTTCTATATTCTGTAGCTTCGTTTTTTTTTTCTTCCATCCCTTGTATAAACATTACATTCTTTTTATTCACCTTGCCATATCGTTAATGTATGTATTCTGTTGACTATCGGACCCTGCTCACAAGCTTAGATTCTGCAGGGGTCCTAACACTATTCATTTAGTGATGTAATCAAGTTAATATATGTTGATTAATGGACTATTTTTCATGTAAAAGATTATATCATGTTTAGTGTGGTTTTGAATAAATGAACTTGAACTTGAACTTTTGACGAGTTTTCATCCTTGCATTCTAATTGGATACAAGATAGGAGGCGCCCAAGTCCTCCCACATTATGTAATAAATTAAGACTGAAAACATTCTGTTTCTCAAAAATTAAAATTAAAAAAATTGTGTGAATATCTCTAAATTATTGTGATGACTTTCAATTTTCTTCTTGTGATGTATTCAATTCTTAATCAGCACATTAACACTGTATTAATTTTATTGTTTTATCATAGGACTATTTAAATGCCTTGACCGTTGACATGATTTCCATCTATTGCATTATTCAATATATTTATAGGTATCCAGCTTCCTGATCAGGTTCTTGGTAGCTATGGTCGGCAATATCATCGTTGCTCTGAGCATCATTATTACAATCTTGGTAGGAATGGATGATAGTATTCAGCTCTTGGTAGGTATGGACCTTTGTCTTCGACTGATCAAATACAGGGTTCTCATATTGCGGAGACGAATTGGACTCCTTCCCTTTAGACACAGTAGTGGCTGATTCATTGCTGAGAGTTGATATTATGAAAGCATAGATAAATAGTCCCAATAAATAAGTATATAGAAACATGTCAACATGAGATGTGGAAATTGGTATGGTACTTTTAAAATACGTGTCATTGACTTTATAAGTCTTTTAAACAGGTTTCTATAAGATGTTAAAAGCGTCATGCTTTAGCATATTTACACTAGACATCATTTTTTGTTTGTTTAAGGAATTAAATAACTTCATAGATTTGTGTAAAAGTACAACCTTAAATCAGTTTGTATATTAATGACCAAAAGGTTTTAGCCCTTGCGTGGAGAATTATGATGAGAATGGATTGATGAGAGAAACGGGTTAAAGACAAGGTATCTCTCTAACCTTCTTCGCTTGAGAAAGATGGTGATGAGAATCATAACGATAAAAATCACGACAATAGCACCAACAGCGCTTCCTATGACAGTTGGTATAGAACTTGACGAACCTCCAGCTAAAGTTGAATTTGGTGGAGTAGAGACAGTAGCTTAAGAGGATGGTATGGAAAAGAATGACATGAATTAGAAATACCAAAGTAGCATCAGATATAATTGATAAATAATAAATACATTAGTTACTAGTGTATGATCAGAACAATGGCATGCGAAAGAAATCCGTACCAGTAGGTTAAATGCTAGCACAGCTAGACTTTCAATGATTCATGTACCAGTGTGTGCGGGTGTGATAATGATGTTTAATATTTCCCCCTAAAAATATAAATCTCGCTACTTGAATATGTGGGACCCAAATATTAGGAATTTAAAGATTCTCAGGAGAGGAAATGGAGCAGCCACCAATCATCTACAGCTCCATTACATCCTTTTCACTTCGTTGTATTCAATTGTAATTTTAGCACAATCTTGTTTGTGTTTGAATATTGTTAAAAGGAAACATAATGAAAGTCTGACTTCTGTACGGAAAATATCATAACAAATTTCAAGACATTATCCATATTTTGGTCTATTCGATTACGTCGTGATTTGTAAGAGTAATGATTGTTGCTGTATGAATGGATTTCAAAATATTAAGAATTATGAAACAAAGATTAATTTACATTTTATACAACTTGATGTGAAATCAACAGAATCAGAAACATATCCAACATCACATATTCCTCCAACTTCGGTACAAAATCCAGACTCCTGCTCGCATGCGGTAGCATTCTTGCAGTTATATATCTGAATGCAGTCAGTCTCAAAGTAGCCGATGGGACAAACAGATGGAACTACATGTGAAGGAAATAAAGAGAAATCATGCTTGTGAATCAATAATAATAGCTTCTTAAATAGAGGGCTCATCTCCGTCACGTACTGACGCTCAAGGCGTGTTGACATCATTACTCTGGTTATCAGGGATATAGCCGAGCCATCAATGTAACTCAAGCATATCAGGCAGAGCTAGTTTATCTACCTTAACTCACTGCGATATGGTACCCATTGGGCATGAGCGCGACCTACATACGAAAATGACCATGAAACCTTTTTACCATGCTGATGGATGAATAAGATTCTAGACAATACCATGGGAGCGTTGCGTCTGTAGAAGTCATCATAAATATAGGCATTCAATGTCAAATCGATGTATCCTTACTTTCAAACATTCAATAAATAAATATCTGAAAACAAAGTAAATAATTGTACCTTGACATGCTGCTCCAGACCATCCTTGCGAGCAGTCTCCGGGACATTCCCCAGTAAAGTCATCACAATCTGCTTCATCAGTGCAGTGACATTCTTGAAGACAATCAGCTCCAAACATACCAACTAAACATGCTTTAAGACAAAATAGATGGGGTATAGAGACTTGTTGAACATACAAGGGACGTAAACCTATTGACAACCTCAAACTTAGTATTTTTTTGAGTGAAAGAGATAACAACAATCAACCCTTTGCTTTGAGATTACACTGATGACTACAGTCCCTATGAGCAAAATGAATTCATATAGCTTCCTCAAAACTGAAATTCATTTAAAATCGTCACCGATTTAGCACTTACTTTCATTGCAGTAGATTCCTGTATATCCAGCCAAACAGGTGCATCCATAAGGATCAGGGAGACAGATCTGACTTCCAGCACACTTATCCAGAGGCTGACCGGGACCACATTCAAATTCACAGTCCCAGCCAAACCGATGCATTCCACAAGCTAAACAGAAAGATTGTGACTTATCGTTTAATGAGAAAACTCGCTTAAATCATGTCTTTGAAATGAAAAGTTCAGTTACTATTGCATAAATAATTGGTCATTCCTATAATATTCAATCACTGCTGCTGACGACGATTTGCATCTTATGAAAGTCCAATTAACCACCATCTGCTATCGCCTCAGTTGTCCGTACTGTTCCAAACGGAGAGCTCATGTTACTAACGCACACACTAATGACTATTATTTGAATATTATCATTTTACCTTGGAGGCAGTTCTTTCCAGCATGGCCAGGGGGACAGATGCATGTTCCTGAGAGTTCGTGGCATACACCTCCATTATAACAAGTATCACACAAACGATCGCATAATGGTGGATTCCATCGGCCATGAGGGCATCCTGTTCGTAGAAAGAAAACGAGATATGTCATCATTTGGTATAAATTTCACTGATCATGCTATCAACTCTCTTTTGAGGTATACTACATTTTGATGAAGCATGAATGTATAGAAAATGTAATGAAAAACTTTCTCAAAATGCGGAGTTAGGGGTCAGGGTATTCATCTGAGGGACCCTTTCACCCTGTATCAAAATCAATAGATGATGAGGTAATTCATTAGGTGTTTGAGAACATGTAATCTATTATCCTTTACTTGTTAAAGTTTGATATTATACTGCTTTGTCGAGCAGTACTGCAAAGAAATTATGTAACATTTAATTACGCCCTCATTTCTTTTAGTAATATCTTGTTGGGCATTTTTATCAACTGATAAGAAATAGTTGACCTATAATATTAGCAACAAGGGACCATTATGACATTGACATTGTGCAATTATTAACATCCGATGGAGCATAGGTTTCCTAAAGTAGGTAGGGTTACATAAGTACTATAACGTTTGGCATTTACACGATATTATATTGAGATATTTCAATATTAAAGAGTGAAGTGAAAGAGCGAACCCTTCACGATGAGTCTTATGAAGCTGAATTGATGTTGTTCCAGCGTGCCATCCTCGTAAGTCACATACACACCGGCGTCTGAGACAGATGCAGATTGAATTGTGTGTAATAGACTGCCAGAACTCATTCCAATGAGTGATTTAGCCCAGTCTACATCACTTAATTTCCGCCATCTTATCCCGTCTTCCCCTACCATCCCTGTCGTGCTCATCACGCTGAGTGTGATATTATCTCCAACGTGTACTGTCTTTGTAAACCGACCATCACTGGGTTGGAATTGACCTATGTAAGAAAAAAAAATTACCATGTCTACCAAAAGTGTCCAATTGTAAATTGAAAGTTATCTCTTTCTATCTGTATGAAGTATTCCTCTCGTTCTCTATTATTCACTCTCTCTCTCTCTCCCTCTCGCTCTCCCTTCCCCTCTCCCTCTCTCCTCTTTCGTGATGTACGCATTTCACAAAGTCTATGCTAGCGTTTTTCAACCGGGGTACCGCTTGACACTGGGTTACCGCAAGACATCTCCAGGAAAACTATGCCTTATTCTGAACTATTTTATGATATTCATTGGTACATGTGTTCAAATATGTCATTTGGAGATTGATTTTCAATAAATGGCCTGTTGGAGGGTCAAAAAAATGGGGAAAATAATAATTATGCCTGGGAAAATGTTTATTGTCCAATGAATATTTATTTTTTTCACAGTTTTTATACAAATTTACAAAATATTTCCAAATATTTTGAGAAGGGTAACCAGTTTTCACTTTATAATCAAGACTTGTTCTCGTTGTTATCAGCTAAACACGTCTATAAGTAATCATACAATACGCCTTAATCTACTGATTTGACAAGAAGAACGTCAGAGAAACTTACGGGTAGAAAGAAGAATGCCAAGAGGAACAGATGTCATTCTACTGGCTGTCACCGCAGAACATTCGAAAAACCCAAAGCCCTCCAAAGTAGATGGAAGAGTCTGTCTTAATAAGACAGAGGATACAACACTGCTGTCTCCTGGAGCTGTGTAACTATCTGACGTTATAGACTCGGTCAGACGGACGAGTCTTCTGGTGGACAATGTGAGAATCTCTTCATTCTCCGAGCCGAGTAGACAGAGAAATGAAGCATTTGGCAGACCTCCTCCGTAGGGTGATGTAGTAGCTGCCATTAGACGTACGGGGAGGATCGGGCGTGGACCTAAGAGAAAATCATTATACATCTCAAGTGATTAGGCACTGACTTATCTCACGCTTAAATCCCTTAAGCGTGAGATAAGTCAGTGCCGTGTCAATGATTGCGTTATGATAACATTTGGTCCTTGTTGGTCGTACAGACACACCAATTTGCAATAACACACTTTTTAACATGATATCTTCACTTCTAAAACTGAATGATATATTTTTTTTTAATGTAGGCCTATGGGAAACACAATCTTAATGATATGTGATGCTTTATGAAGTCATCTCCCAAAGCTCCTTCCAGCTATCGACCGTAGATAAAGCCTAAATAACTATAGGAATAATAGGAACGCTTTATAATCATATGATAAAAGTTTTCCCCTTTCTGCCTCAAAAAACGGTTCTTGTATGGAATGACAAAATTTGTTGATTATTATGAAAAAAGAACTATGGATTCAAAACAGTGGTTATATATTATCAGAATGTCATAAATCGATATATTGTTACGTGTGTTGTATTGAAAATGAATGTGATAAGGTGGAGAAAATATGTTTGAACATGGAATATCATAAAGGAGTACTCCCGAATATAGAGGGGAGAAATACGCCAATACTCACTCGGAGGTTTTTCACATGCGAACCTGAGGTAAGATGTACACCATTGTTTTCTCCATCCATTATTAACCTGCTGATGAACACATCTTCCATTCTCAAACAGGGTTGCTTCACCATTCGACCGATCAGGAAATCTGCAAAGGTTAAATATGTCTAACATCAATGTATAACTAAAGTATTGATAAAAGATAAATTAAGCTTTAGAGGTGTTTGATTCGAACTGCATTTAAAATGTATATTAATCAAACTGTAAATTTAAATTTGCCTTTTTTGCAAGTCATGATCATGGCTTGTATTTTAGGCTCCGTGACGTCCACATAATGATATTCTTTAATTATTTTTTAGATTGAATAAGGGAGGGGGTACCATCAACCCATTCGAGTAAGCCATCCCAACCTAAGCTTCATGAATAACAACTTTTACCTCAGATAATCTTGTTATTAAAGTCACATGCCAGTTTCTACCTATTGCATTCTGACTGCAACATTATGTGATTACGGTTTGTCATGAGTAGGGTCAGTAAGATATTATTTTTGTCTGTGCGTGAATAATACAGTTCAACGAATACACATTGTTATCGAGTCGAGTGCCGTCAATCCAATGGAACATGTTCTCTTGATTGATATCATCGAGTCCAAACCAATACGAGTTACATCCAGCCAGCTTCATGAGATGCATCTGGTGAATGCATTGAGAAAATAAATCGGAAAGATAAAATCACCGATGATTATTTCTAATGTGCCATGATCATTATAGTACTGTGGTTTAAGTTTGTCGATATGTCTATAGTCTATGACATTAACATCTAGTTAAGATAAGATATTATTTACTTTCCTTGTAATTGACTAATCACGACAATATCATGCTGCATTTTGACCGTTTACATCCTTTCCCAATTGTTTTCATATAAACTAACAGATTTTCTACTTTCTCACATTTCTTATATTGCTTTTATTTTCTACTTTTACAGACAAATTTGTTAAATGATCGTTTAAGTTTTATTCACGTTTGATTTTTTACGTTCCATATTTGGGATAAAACTTGTTTATGACTATGACGCCTTACATTGATTTCCGCTGTCTTAGGCTGGGCAAGATCCCCTCCTTGAGCCTGGCAGTACAGTCTTGCAAACGAGTATGACGTCATCGAGGATTGGGCGATAAAATACAGGGTTCCATCGAAGCGACTCCATTCATATTCGGGGACATCTAAATATTGATTCAAATAAAGTGATTATCAAGACTACCAAGAACTATTAACTTACTAACTTACTAATATTGTCTTGCCAAAGAACGTTAGGGGTGCAGCAGAGATTCGAATCCCTCTCCTTGTATCATGTAGGATAAGATGCGTAATTTTGAAAGGTTGTGAAATGCGAAACTTTGTAAAGCCAAGTTGCTTTGCATCCTCGAATAATAATTTTGTTCATTATCTCGTAATTTCACTGGTAAATATAAAATAATATCGATATAATTTTAGCGCTTATAAGGGGGGTCAACCTTTGAAGAAGGACACATGTCTTTTTACTTCACTCTCTAGCATATAAGTTTCATCGCGATCTGTGTAACCTTTGCAATGAAGCAAGCCCCGTGCTACTAGATAGATGCATGTATTCCGGTGTCTTAAGTTTAAAGCACAATGGGGATGGGGGTGGGGGTGACATGCTCGACTTTCCACCAAGTCATCAACAATGGATTAAGTGCTATAATTTCTTCCGAAAGGCCTTGAAAGGAAGATAAATAAATTTGGGCGATGAAACATAAACGACCATACATGTTAGGCCTAATGACTTACCCTGATAGCGTTCACATATGAAGGGTTGTTTGAAACGACATGGAATATCATTCCATCCCCTGTATGAATCTGACTGTATTATAACGGCACAGTCTTCATTACCAGCACTGTTTGGTTCTGAATCCAACCATGCAGAATATCTGTGTGCATTTAATGAAGGAGAATGGAAAACAAACACGAGTAGGACCAAACAGACGATTATACGTAATAATGAATGGTTCTATAAAGTGTTATCAATTTCTTGCTTTATTTTTGTTTGCGTTGTATAGGCGGATATGCAATCTGAGTTCTGATAATTGAAGTGTAATAACCCATGACTTTATTCTTGGCTTTTAAATAAAAAGTTTTTTACCTGGAACTCTAAGCCAAAATATCCATAAGAATATACTCCGATAATCAAATATTAAGCTTCCTCACAAAAGCAAAGTATGCACTACTATCTTATCCATATTTTGATTGCTTACTTGTAAATTGTAATTTTTAATGCAGATTTTTATTTTTAGAAATATGCACTTAGTCATGTACACGATGACAATATTTTTAAACAGTATGCAAACACCCTTCATTCCATTACAACATGCAAAATGCAGCTTTTGTTTCTATTTTGTACTGCAACAATATCAATATCAAAACATATGAAAGCGAATAAAGTGTGATAAAAAAATAATTATACTTACTTTGTTTTTTAGATAAACAGATTGCATGAATTTAATATTTACTTATAATTCGAAAATATCCGGGAAATTTCTGTTTTTCTTATTTTTCCTTCGGTAAACAATCTCAACCTACATTTAAATGAATTATTCTTGTTATAAATTATACATTTGAAAAGATAAATATTGTCGATCTTGGCAGTCATTTCAAGTACGATTAAGTTTGCATTCTATATAAATTAAACTTACTGTAAAGGTGTTCCGTCGATCCAAGTAAATGTGCCTTCCTCAGCTTGGTCAGTCAAACCAAAAAATACTTGGGTACCTAATCCCGAAGTCCTGACAGTCAGAAAGGTCTGTTGGAAAAAATAAAAGTCGCCTCATAAACATCAGTTGTTTTTCGTGTTCTCATATTTGCTCTTGTATCAAGTTTACGATTAAGATTAAATGTAAAAAAGATAAACGAATTGAAAGAAAAATCAACTTAGGTCAACCGTCTGCTGTAAACTAGAAAGGCGGTATTAAAATTACAAACTAAAAAAAAATCTTCTGCTGCTCAGTAGATAATAATTAAATTGAAAATTATTCATTCAGTTAAAACTGTTTAAATCTAGTTTAACAGGACTGGTTGCCTTTATGGACCTACTAATCCTATGATAACTAATATTTGAAATACATTCATTTTTATTATTCATAAGACAATAAAAGAATGGATCTAATAATAGCATGGTATCAACGTGGTTGAAATAATGCGTCATCAGAGAATAGTCTGTTCGGAAAGGATGAGGATTAACGATCAGTGTGGTTACATGACTGTTATTATCTCCACTATCATCTACAAATCAACCTTTTTGGAATTGTTAAATGGACATGTGCTTCCGATGTTATCTCCCATTCCATTACGGAACCAGTTTGCCTATTACGTCACATTGGTCATTCAATCGTGATATTATTTCATGAAATAATTTTTCTCAATATACAATAGCAACAGAAAAGCTCTATAATTCTGTAAACCCCTCAGCTGTGAAACTTATAAAACAACCAACGTTGAAATACGTTTCATTGTATAACAATTTGGAAGTTGATTGATGAATAGAATGAAGTAAATATACTTGAGCATACGTTGATATCGTGTGATTTGATTAGTGCTAAATCAGCCCCATGATACTGACAATAGGTCCGTGCATCTGAGAAAGACCGAGCCAGCCACGAAGGAGAGATGAAATAATCTAGACCTCCAAATGATGCTTCACTGCTTCCATCAAATGCTGTAATAAAACAGACTTCCTATTTGACAGTGTCTCGTGATGAGAAAGATCAGGATATTAATTGCGTCGACTTTTCTCTGCCCGTTGGAGGCATTCTTCTGATTCTATAGAGCCCATTGTGTGCGTAGCAGTTGTTGATAAAGTTGTAATATTTGAATGTCCGACTAAAAGGGCCAAAAATTATTTCTGGGCAGCGTTTCTCGAAACCGTTATCAGTGGCGGATCTAGGGGGGGGGGCCGGGGGGCCCGGGCCCCCCCCCCCC
>BEXV01004614.1:3735-16890 GCA_003118195.1 Hemicentrotus pulcherrimus | reverse complement strand
CCCCCCCCCCCCCCCCCCCCACCTCTAGCTTCCACCACCGGCACCAAGCACATTACTAAAAAAATACTACATTAGTTTGTAGCATAGATCTACAACATGTTCATGTGTAATAATGTACCACGCAGCCACACTATTTAAACACGTAACAGTCAGAATCAAGGTTCCACAACCCTACAGCGGGGAGAAGAGCAAAGGCAAACAAAGCTGTATTGAGTAGACCTATGTCCCGTTGCATCGGCGTGTCGCGATCGCGGAGCTGAGCTACCGCTGCTGCCTGGCGCGGCAGGGCAAGGCGCAAGGGCTTTGAATTAAACTTTCCCTAGCGTTTAATACTCGGAGAGAGAAGTGAGGCAGAAGAATAATAATCAATTTAACTCACCTTTATACGGCCACCAGAATCAGGGCCATATTCTGTTGGGATCTTTGATTTCATTGTTGCGATTCCGGCAGACATTATTGGTGGTTTTATTAGAATCTTCAACTCAAACACAAATAAACGAGAGCGAGTAGCTCATATTTTTTCCTTAATGATTTGCCTAATGTCAGCCCCGGTACGGTAATTACGCAAGACGGCGAGGCGAGGAATGAATCACATTGCATTGCGACATCATAACACAATCTGAGGATTTAGGAAGACTAAAACACTGGATTTGACAGAAAAAACAGCGGTCATTGATTGCAATTACCATGGGAAAGAAGCAAGGTACCTCGAGTTTAGGAAACGGTATCTTAAAAGACAGATCAAAGAGTTCTAAATCATGCAAAGTCAACGATTCCTGGGTAAGTTCAACTTGGCTCATGCATTTTATTATGGTCCCACACATTCATTAAGATGTACCGGGATGTTCACCAAGCGCAGGGCGAGAAAGAAAATATTTTTTAATAATAGTACTTTAGTAGACCTCTAGGCCTAATACAACATAGCCATTAGTGTGGGTATTAATGCGAATTATGCCATCATCTGATCATGCAGTCATTCATTTGTGACTGGTGACCAGAGTCGGAGATTCATTGCTGATTGCTGATCATTTGTATTGTTCATTTTGCCTGCGCCACCACTGACGCTGGTCCGAGGATAAGGATCATCCGCGTCCGCATGCATAAACGAGGATCGTCTTCGTTAACATGAACAGACACGTCCCGAAAATTTATGCGTCCACAAAAATAAGGATCGTCAGCATTTCCATGGGGGATTCTTATTTCTGATCCGCACGTTGGGTGATGCGAAAAATGGATTCTGCATTGATTTTCTTGATGCATTTCACATTGACTTTTTATTGTAGTCTACAGTAGTAGGCCCTTCAGAGACTTTCATGTTATGAGCGATGAATTCTGGGCAAGACTGACAACCCATAAAAGTAGATGGTGATCTAGGGGTATTTTATAACGCTGTAGACTATCTATTGTTTGCATTGCCAGCGTGGGCCGCAGAGCGCAAAAGAAAAAAAAAACATCCACAAAAATGCAGACATTCCTTATTTTTTAGGACGAGATTTGTAAAGAGATTCGTTGGCGAAGATATCCTTGTTTATGCGGACAATCCTCATTCTTTGACCAGCGCCCCTACTGTTAAAGTATTCACCCGAAAAAATTTCACGACAACTGATATTATGATTATGGACAAATTATATATGGATGGAAAGATTTTCTCTTCAAAAACACAAATAATTTGCTGAAAAATCATATACTGTAGATATCATGGAAAGGCGTAAAATGATTTTTGGCTAGCTGTGTGTGGCATGTGACCAGGACCACACATGGCAGCATCACTATCCTGGCTGTGTATTAAGACAGGCAACACTGTACTGCAGTACATTCACACAATATTTTGTAAAACCTGCTGAATGATACTTTCAAATGATTTATTGGAACTTGCAAGTTTCGTTAGTGAAAATTGCCTTGGTTTTCCAGATATTTGAGCCTACTTTTACTGATTGGGCCAACTGTCTTCAGCTATGTTCCGCGACTTCCGCCATTATTAAATTTATATCCATGGGAAAAAAAGAAGAGAAGGCAGTCAGATAAGGGCTTGCTCTCGTCAGAGTCATGATGTGATTGTGTGATGAACTGATGATAATGATGATGACAATGGAGATGACAGCGTCACGGTGATGATATGATTCATGGAATCCACTCTTCATTTTTGAACTTCTCCTTTTTTGTAAAACAATGATTCTTTCAAATGAATGAGGGCTAACTTTTCCATTATGACATTCAATATTGATAACAGAAATGTAGGTAATCTCCATCACTCCTTGACATAATACTCCTTGTCAGAAATACATAACTACTATTAAAAAATAATGTTATTAAAAATGTTAAAATCTCAAATTTGAATCTCGGTCAAAATTCTATTATAAACAACTGATGTGGAAGTCTAGTTAACACACCCTTTCAAGAAAAGACCCGTCCCCCTGCTTATCCCAAAAGGGTGCATTAAGGCGGTACTCCGCTCTCAAAGCACCCTTTCGAGACAAGGGGGGAGCTTTTCTTGAAAGGATGTGTTAAACCAGGGTGTGTCGCACCACACATCTTCTTTGTCTTCTTCTTCTTCTGCATGATGTGGACAAAAAGTTGAGGCCATATACAACTGTATATTACTCTTTGTTGTTGCTTTACTTGAATGTTGCAGCTTCACACAAGTGAACTGGAAGATGGATACGATTGGAACAGGATCAACCTGCGATCAGTCACTGAGCAGAGTAACCTGGAAGATTTCTTGGAAACTGCAGAGCTAGCTGGAACAGAGTTCACTGCAGGTATAACATCAAGTCAGACATCTGTGAAGACTACAATTGAATCTTGTAGGAAATAAAATCCATATAGTTATGAAATATGACATGTATAAAGATTTAAGATTAGATTTTGTGTTTTGCTATATAAACACTGCATTGTAAATTGATTTATATGATCAATGTTTACAAACAGAATATTGGTTCGTTTCATTGCACTGTTAATTGATTTATATGTTTATCAACAGAATATTGATGTACATCAATGAAGTTTAATAAATACAAAACAATACATGTTTTGTCCCCAACTATATGTAGATATGGCTACATTGGATGGTGGTACCTTTTAAGAGGGGTTTGGGTTTATTTGGAGTCAAAGAATATTTAAAAAGGAAAATTCAACCTGGACAAAAAAATACCAACAAATCAGAGAAGTAGACTAGTGAAAGTTTGAATTAAATAGAACGAAAAAATAAAAAGTTATTACTTTGGTAATTTTGATGACTAAGTATGGGCACTTCAAAATGGCAGAATGAGTAATGTGTCTGTGATGAAGTGCTGGACTACTTTCCCATTTTTGTCAACACAACAAATTATAAAGACACTAATTTTGTCTAAGTTTATGATTCAGGATATTCTTTCTTTAGGTATTTTGAGTAGTGCCCCAAGGAAGAAGGCACTTCTAATTTATTTTGTTAATAGAGAAATTCATGATAATTGTGCACGTACAAAGATCTTCAACTTTCAAAAGTGAAAAGGGTGGCTGAATTTTTGGATTGTCCTTTTTGCCACCTTTTCACTTTTGACAGTTGAAGATCTTTGTATGTACATGTTTGAAATTCAGGCACTTTCTATTTTTGTTTATAAAACATGCTTTTAATCATATTGAACTGAAAGGCATTTGAAGAGTTAATATTGATGTTTATCAAATGACCCATTGACAGTTGTATCGTTGGTGATCTTTTAACCTTAAACATGTGTTTGACCTTTGACCTGCAGAAAGGTTGAATGTGAAGGTGATTGATCCCGGCCAGCACACAGGTCTACCATCAGCAAAGGAGAGCATTGAAATCACCAAAGCCCAGAAAGAAAACATTGAATTTCTGCAGATACCTAGGAGGTAGGATCCAAGGGAAAGAGAGAGAGAGAGAGAGAGGAAATAGAGAGGGGGGGGGGGGAGTTTGAAAAGATAAATCAGTAGAAGCTAAACATTTTTTTCTTTCTGTCAATGATTGTCAAGTTTTCAATTTTTTTTTTTGCATTTTATTTTAAATAGGCCTTCTTTGTGATCTTTGATGGAAGGAGTGAAAGAAATATATGTGAAGAAGAATGTTTGACTTGAAAACTAAGAGAATTTTAAAGACATTGTTGGAAATGCCCCCCCCCCCCTCCTCACCCTTTCACTTTCACATTAATTTCTATCTTTCACTGTCTTTGAGATAAGCACTTGATGATTTCTTCATTTGCACTTGTTTCACAATCCGCTTAAGATCTATTCTTACCTTATTTACAGACCGAAATGGGATTCCACAACATCCGCAGAGCAACTCAACCAGATGGAGAAAGATGCCTTCTTGAAGTGGAGGAGATCATTTTCCATGTGAGTCATGCAGATAGTGATTAAATCCAATTAACCCATCAACTTTTACAGTTTTATTTTATAGTGAATATATTGTCGAGACAGGAAACTTAACACTTGAAGGGCTTCAGACAGGGCTAGTACCTGAATTGTCTTTAAGCTTATCAGTACTAGTTTACAGGATGGATTAGACCGCCCTGCAAGTTCTCTGGACAGGTGGTTATCTCATCAACTCAGCTCTCTTTTAACATAAGAAAAAGAGGATCATTGGTGACCAATGGTCACCGATTAGGCATTGTTTAATATAGAGAGGGTGCAAGTAGCTACAAGTAGTGCAGTGCGCCTTTAAGACAGTATCAACATCCAACAGTCGTTTTAACAAGAAGAAAAAAAGATAATGATTTTAGTAATTGCAAGTAATTATGCTGATGATTATAATGAAAAAGGCATAACTCGATCGCTGAGTCAAATGATTTTGTTATTATACCAAACTATGCAAAATGTGTTAATTGCACTCCCAAAAGATTTGACTTGTGCAGAAATAAAAGGAGGAATCCAATCTGATAATAACTTGCACAATTAGTTATTGATGATTGACAAGCCTTTTATTAAGACAAAGCAGACCAGGAGCCATTTTCCAGGACCAGGAGCCGTTTCCAAAATTGATGAAAATATGTATTCTTTTAAATCATTGTTAACCGTTACCTTTTATTTATTCATTAGTTATTCACTGTCATTAGTCTATATCAGTACACTATGAATTAACCCATAAGTTGGGGCTTTAATCGGATCGAAAGGGGGAAATTCTATTTTTAAAAAAACAAAAAGTTATAAAAAAATATTTTAAAAAATTGACAAGTTTTCGGCTATCAAATACTAAATAAACATGCAAAGAGGGGATTATTTTGTCATTTGGAGTTGCTGTAGACCATGTTTGTTGATATGAAGTGCCTTTTCATGAAATTTATAATATTAGTCTAAAAGAAGAGGCAAAACATGCGAGCCGCCATCTTGGATTATAATGACAATAGAAAACAGAATGCGTGCGTTCATTATAATCCAAAGTGGCGGCTCGCATTTTTTACCTCTTCTCTTTAATAGACTAATGTCATTAATTTCAAAGTCATGAAAAACACTAAATATCTACAAGCACGGTCTACAATAATTCTGAATGACAAACTAATCCAAGCTATGCATTTAAAAAAAAAGGTATTTGATAGCTTCAAACTTTAAAAAAAAATTCCCCGATCAATTTCATTGATCGGCAATCGGACTTCGTGCGCGAAATTCCGAAATTGTGATCTATTTCCATCATGATTGCCACGATTTCTATATATAGTTTCCAGGAAAAGAGTTGTGAAATCAACGTTTGGATTGTGATTATTCAGGCAATGTATACTGAATTTTGAGAATCGTTTTCAAAGTATGATTTTCACAACGGAGTCAAACTTTTAGACGGAGTGAGAGTGTTGCTCGCCCACTCTCAATCTCCGCTCTGCAGCGCCGACTAGCTAGCCGCCCTAACCCTAGCGTTGGCGCTAGGAGTAGGAGATATATGTTTGCGAGCTAGCCGCCCTAACCCTAGCGTTGGTGCTAGGAGTAGGAGATATATGTTAGCGGCAGCTCGTAGTCGTGCTTCAATTATTTTGGGGCGATTTCAATTAGGATTCTCATCATAAAATGATTTCTTAGGGTTCATTCAGTCCACATTTAACTCGCATCAAGTAAGTTTTTGTCACATTGGTGAGCATTTAGTGCTAGACATATGGAAGTTTCTGGAACAGGAAATCTTAATTCTCCCAGACCGGGTGCCAAAAATAAAAAATGACCGGCGCCCGGTACTCATTTTCCCCGTCTTACCAGGCACCAAAAGTCTGGGACCGTTGGGTAAAAATCGCCCGGCGCCCAGTTAATAAAAGGCTTGATGATGAAGTACATTAGTATCATACAGGAGTTGTAAACAAACATATTTGCAACTATTATTTTCAGGGTATATGTACATGTCTGGAAGTTTTTTTTAGGGCTAAAATAGAAATGCTTTATACAAGTAAAATTGCACTAATTCTGTATTTCAAGATAATATTTGTTACCTATTCCCTAACAATATTAGATAACTTTGGAAAGAAGCTAGGTTGTAAAAAATCCATTATAAACCCCCTTCATTCTCTCTTCTTCATGCAGACTTCAAGAAAAGGATCACATTGTCCTCACACCATTTGAAAGAAATCTTGATTTTTGGAGGCAGCTTTGGAGAGTGATAGAGAGGAGTGATGTCATTGTTCAGATTGTAGATGCCAGGAATCCCCTCTTGTTCCGCTGCTTGGATCTGGTAAGATATCATGTTCAAGGATGCCAGTTTTCAAGATATTCATGATTGGAAATCAAATTTCAAAAACCATTTTGCCAACAGTTTTTATATCATTCAGTCTATCGGGGGAAATGAGTATGGTAAAACCGGTCATTCAAAGATTTTTGTTTTATTGAGGCACTTCATGATCATTTTGAAGCACAATTTGTTAGGGCTTCAATATTTCACATACACAGATAACACATAGGGCCTTGCATTTCAGATTTGTTAAACTAGAAACATTGTTAAACAATGCCTTTAAATCTCTTCCTACAGGAAAAATATGTGAAAGAAGTGAGCAGCGATAAGGAGAATATCGTCTTGATCAGCAAAGCTGACCTGTTGACTCAGGCACAGAGAGAGAAATGGGCCTAGTATTTTGCCAAACAGAGTATCCGAGTAGCCTTCTGGTCGGCCGTCACAGAGGCAGAGAGGTTAGAAGAGAAGGTAAGGACTTGGATATGTGGAGGATGACAAATTAGAGGAATCATTGTTTTCATTGAAATGTTGATGATCATAAAAGGGCTACAGGGATAACTTAAAGCCACAAGCAACATGGTAATACAGGCCTGATAATTACCTGATTTAATCGTTTTCCAGATTTTTACTTTTTTTCCCCCAATTTTCCCCCAATTTTTACACAAAAGGGGGGGAATTTTGTTTGATGCCAATTTTTGTTCCCCAAATCCTTTTTTTTTATTACTCAAGGGGTGGGTGGTTGAGGAAAAACCCCGGTAATGTTGTCCAATAATATGGAAATGGTATAAGCCCTACAAATCTATAGTAAAAACCATGATATTGTTTATCCCCATTATCCAAGTTAAAAGTTGTGCATTCAATCTGAGAGAAAAGTTGTTAAGACACCCTCTGGAAAATTTTGTTGAAAGGAGACTTGTTTCGCGACTGTAAACTCTAATGGAATTTCTCTAGTGTTAGTTGCAAGTTTACTTTCATACAGATAAATCACTTATTGAATTGAACTCAATAACAGGAAGCTAGAGAGCGTGAAGCAGCAATGGAAGGTAGTGAAGATGATGATGACTCAGAGGATGATGACACTAAGGAGGAGGAGGAAGATGACGATGAAGGTGATGATGAAGTTGATGATGAGGTATCACAAAGGCTTGCCCTAAATGATGGTCTCCCCAGTAGCATGGAAGGAATGGTTGTATCAAGTGAAGAACAATCAAATACACAAACAAGTGAGTCTGGTGACTTGAGAGCTAATGAAGGACAGATATCTGGGTTGTCACCTGATACTATGGATGAAGATGAATCAGATGTTAGGAAAGAGGAATGCAGTGAAACAAGCGAGATGCCTTCAAGTTTAAGAATGGAGGAGTCAGGCATGGATGTTGCATCTTCAAGATGTATCCATGATGACCAGATGGAGGAGGATGAGGTTGATAAGTCAAGGACGAAGCATGCTGCATCATCAGGAGCAGGAGATGGTCTTGAAGCATCATGTGCACCATCTTCAGAGGATGGAGAGGTCCATAATACATCACACCTGCTGACTGGGGAGGAGCTACTAGCCTTCTTGAGAGAGGTTCATCATGGAAGGTCAAAGGTCATTGATGACATTCTGACCGTGGGCATGGTAGGTTGATGTGCAATTAGATTAGTTCCCAAGAATACATTTAGATTCAGTTAAAGCCCCTCTAAAGTGTTGGGAGCCTGAAATTCTGCAACAATTTGATGTCAAAATTTCACTTAAATTGTTTCAGAATGTGAAAGAGGATGTCACTTAATCTGCAAAACATTATATGAAAGGAGAAGGTTAAATGTACTTCTACTTCTACAAAGATACTCAGCAGGATCCATAAGTCAGGATGTAGTGCTGAGGAATAAACTATCTAGTTCTTGGTCTAGATGCTGGGTGGAGACGCTACCTTGAATCCCTCCAGTGAAGTAGCGTCAAGGGTGATCTTCAAAAGTGCATTCCACGCAGTTACTGTCCGAGGGAAAAATGAGTTTTGGTAGATTTGGGTGCGGGATGGGATAGCCAGCAACTTCTTTGAGTGATACTGTCGTGTGTTGCTGGCAATCATGGGTGCTGTGTAATGGTGTGCATTGATGGCTACTATGTTGTTCTGGATCTTGTACATGAGGTGGAGGCTTGCAGCATTTCTTCTCCTCTCCAGGCTCTCCCATTTCAGATGTTGAATCATGGCCGAGACACTGGCCATACAACGATATCTTGGGAGGGTAAATCTTGCTGCTCGCCTTTATATATGTATTCACATTGATTCAATACAATCATTTTATATATCAATATCTCTGTATGATTACAGGTTGGATACCCCAATGTAGGTAAGAGTTCCACCATCAATGCTCTACTCAGAGAAAAGAAGGTACCTGTCTCAGCTACTCCAGGAAGAACAAAACACTTTCAAGTAAGTAATAACGTGTCCGACTGTATAGTAACCTATTAGAACAGGAGAAATTGATTCATTGAACGTATTGCCTTGCTTAATCAACCATTTAAAGGTTGTGTGTTAAAGTGCTCTCCCTCTTAGCCAGAGAATCCCCCTCCACCACATATTGGCTCTCGAGTGACGGTAACATCTGAAACTTGGTATATAGAAAGAGCATACAAGCTCATGAAGTTCATATCTATACCTCAAACGTTGTTGTAATTATCACTTATTGATTATTTTCATAAGTCTGCATTGTATACAATATATAAACTGATAAATTTTCATTTTAGCAGCATGCATCACATAGATTTTGTTTTTTGAATTTTGTAAATTTTGTATTGAAAGATGCATCAAACTTGCAGCTGTAGTGGTATGAAAGCTCATGATGCAAACATTTATTCTAACTAACACCTCCTTTCCCTCTCTACCAACCCGGCACTTTTGGAGTTATAGCAGAAGTCAAAATCAGATTTATGTTAGAAATGGATTATTGAAATTTGGGGATGGATCTTATACAAGAAATTGTTCATTTTCTTACCTGCATGTATAGACACTGTTTGTAGAGCCGACGTTATGCTTATGTGACTGTCCTGGACTGGTGATGCCTTCTTTCGTCTCTACTAAGGCTGATATGTACCTTAACGGCATACTACCGATAGATCAGATGAGAGACTTCAATCCACCAGTCTCTCTCATATCCTTTTTATTTATCTTTACTCGGAACTCCAATAATTATTAGTGTGTTTTTAGTAGTAGTAGTAGTAGTAGTAGTAGTAGTAGTAGTAGTAGTAGTAATAATAGCAGTAATAACAATTATAGTAATGATGGAGAAGAAAAAAAAGAAGAATTAGAATGAGGAGGAGGAGGAGGAAGAAGAAGAAAATTACCATGATTTTGACTTTTTTATTTAAAGCGCAGTGAGCAATTTTGTATTGGATTTAGTTCCATATTAAAAGCAATTGTATTGCATTGTATTGTAGGAAGTAAATCTCTGTGTTTTACAAAATAGTAATAAAAACTCACTTCACACATAAAAACATTCATAAGTACATCACAGTAGAATAGATTGTAGTTCATAATTGAAATACAAGGGCAGTTTAAGATGTATGATATATAATATATTATATTCATTTGTAAAGCGCAATAACTATGTGGATATATTCTACTGCACTGCAAGAGCTTGTAAATGCTGTGCTATACATACTACATAAACAAGTGAGTTTTAAGTCTAGATTTAATATTATCTAGTGATGGGGCTTTCCTCATTTCTAGTGGTAATCTATTCCATAATCTAGGGGCAGCACAAAGAAATGAATGGTGTTCGAGGGTTACTTTGGTTTTCTGCGATCAAATGTCACAGGAGTTCCTTGACGTAATTTGTGCACATGTGCCAGCGAGTGTCGAGGGAGGTTCTGGAGCTAACGTACGGGATGAACCTGATCAAACCAGGAGAAGGAGAAGATCCAGATAGACCACCAACGGCTCTAGAGTTCCTCAATGCTCATGCCTGTAAGTACAGTCAAACCAGAAAATGAAGAAGAAGAAAAATTGTAATAGAATTATGGATAATAATAATAGGAAGAACATCAACAACATTAACATAAATAATCAGTTCTTTTTTGCTGCAGATCTCATTATGATGTGTAATAGGGTTTTTACAGACATTTATCAATCAGATATGATTATTTACGTCTGGGGACCAACTTTAAACTTCACCATCCGAAAGATGTTGCACTTCCAGGACTATGAGCATTATTATCTCAGCTTTAGCTCTGATAGCCATAGCACTCACTGCATTCAAGGAATAAATAATTCAGTTAGCACCTGAAAAGAAAGAGTATCTGAAAAGGCCAACTGTCTTTAAGGACTGCATTTCTTTGCCCTTTTATCTTGATTCTATTTGAAACCATTTCTAACGGAGCCTGTATATGGCACATCCTGTAAAGGAGCCAGAAAAGCTTTACACACCCTCCTGGCTCCAAATAAACCATACTAACTTGAATTGAATTCATGTTTATATTATGTTGATATTTGGGGTTATTCTTTTCCTTTTCTCTTTTATGTGGACAAAAGGTTGTCATTGATGCGATAATAAATAGAATTACGTTATATTTTTTCTACTTTTGCATAATCATTTATTGTCACTTTTTTAGCAGTAAAGATATTTTGAGCATCATATTTTCAAACTTGTTGTTGATTGTTCAGATGTGCGTGGGTATATGACACAGAAAGGAGTTCCAGACAGCTTCAGATCTGCCAGGATCGTCTTGAAAGACTACGTCAAAGTAAGTCATCCTAAAAATAGTTGAATTTTTTTATTCATTCATCTTGATTTGTTGTGTTCATTTATTTACCAGTATAAATAAATTAAAACTAAAAGCTTTCGCATCCTACCGGGTACCCATTTAACACCTGGGTGGAGAGTGGCAAATGAAGATCAATGTCTTGCCAAAGGACATTAGTGCCGCTGTGGGACTTGAACCTTGTGATCCACAGTCCGGTGACATATCCACTCGTCCACGACACCTCTACTATACTATACTCTACTAAACTATACTTTAATTTTGCTAATGAAAAAATTCTCAAAGCTTTATATCATCAAAGTTTAAGGCTAGGGCCTAGGGTTAGTATTATAGTTAAGAATAGCATGTGGACCACAACTAAAACAACCAAAATTACTTCACAGCAATTCAATTTACTTGAGTGCATTTTATGTTGTACAACTCAACTAATTGACATTAAAAAACCCTCACATGTTCTGTTCTCTATAATTTACCAGGGCAAGATTTTATACAGCGTTCCTCCCCCGGACTTGAGCCCTGAAGAGTTTGGTTCGATGCACTTTCCATCAACAGAGGTCGGTGAGGTCAAAGCGGGGTCACGACCCAAGAAATCCGCCAACAAACCTATGATCACTGCAGAAGGACAAACGGTAAGATACTCGATGTACTCTGTTTTTAATGTCTTTCTTTCCAGATTCCTTGATTATTTGTAACTTTCAAATAGGTTTGATGTTAAAAAAGCAAAATATATCACTCATTGCAGATGTAGTATGGAAAATAATATCGCTAGTGATGTTCGTTTGTCTCGCAATGTATGTATGGTCAACAAAGTTCTAAAAGATCCGTAGAGTATAAAACATGCTTGCTTACATTAGATTTTATCACTTGACAAAGTGTAGCAGCGGCACACAAAACGTTGTGATCCTTTAGACCCCCTGTAAACCATACATTGAGAGAAAAATGAATATCACTATCTATATTATTTTTGATAGGTTTGATGTTTACAAGAAATATCAAATGAGAGACAGCACTTCCACCAGTTTATCAAAAATATGCATTTTGTGAGGCAGGTTACTTTGCAATTTTCTTCATAAATCAATTTCCAAACTTTAACCCAGGATCATAGATAATACCTAAACCTACTCAAGAACTAAACTGAAACAAGATTATTTAACCCTCACCATACTGTACATGTGCATATTTGACAAATACAACCTGAAGCAAATGTCCCCATGGCAACTACCAGGAATCAAATGTACACCATCAAGTATCTTTATGTTCTATTTCCCAGTCACACTTCCATACTGACTACTCACTTATTATTGGCACTTAAGGGTAAATGTAATTTTGTATCATCTGATGTCCGTCTCATGTTGTTCACATTGGTGTGACTGGAATATAAGTTTCATATAGATTTTGCATTTCACATTTGCATTTTGAATACCATATGTGTTGGCTTCCTCAAAACTAATCCTCCCTTTCTTTCTGCTTGTCAGGTCAAGAAATCTGCTTCCAAGAAAGTGGATGACAGCTTCTTTTCCAATCCCAGCGTCGCACACACCAAGGCGATGCCCCCTAGGGCGGCCTTGGTTGGGGCTGGGGCTAAGGGCGTGGCTGGGGTCAGATACTTGGAGAAACCTTGGAAGAAGCAGAAGAGAGGCAAGAAAGAGAAACTGAGGAAGGTGTATGGCCATCTAGATGAGAAATAGATCACAAATAGGATGGACTTGATGAGAAAAGAATTCATGGATATCTGCCCAAAAGTGTTATTATTATTAAGTATATGGCATCACCT
>BEXV01004609.1:0-10371 GCA_003118195.1 Hemicentrotus pulcherrimus | reverse complement strand
AAGTATCTCTCGATATTTTGGAGACGTACGGCCGCCGCACAGTGGGCCAGGGAGGGACCAAAGTGCGCCAAAACTCATTTTTGGTGTTTTATTTTTTTCAATTTTTTTCTTGCCAAGTTGAAAGGTAATACATTGAGGAATACCTCAGTAAAATATTTTATTCCGGTAAGCGCAATAAGGGTATAAATTTATTCCTTCAAACGGCAAAATTATACATATTCACAGTTTTAGTGCAAAAATTACTTATTTTACAAATCTTTTAATTTAACATGAATTTCTCAAGTTATTGCCATGAAATTGCTCTCCCATATTCCTGATAGTTCATTTTGTCGCAAGAATGGGTTGAAATTAATAGAAACACAATCTTAATGATATATTATAGGATAATTCACTGAAAAATGGACTAATTATCCATGTTTTTTTTATAAATCCAGAGAAAATGTTTAGATGTCCGTAGAGTACCGCTTAAATTTTAATACCACCGTTTTGTCTGATGTCTAAGCTTTACGTTGATACCAAATTTGGCTGCCCGATCTTGCCCGTTGTTATGTGAGAGCCGATTTCCATTGCCACATTGCCCCGAAAATGTGTGTTTTGGGGGTCCGCGGCGGAATCATGAAAGGATTCGCGTTCATAAATCAGGGCGCGTGGGGGCGCGTGACACTTGATCTGACACCGTGGACCAAAATAAACACATTTTTCGGGGCAATGTTGCAAGGAAAATGGCTCTTACACAAATAACAGGCACAATCGGGCAGCCAAATCTGGTATCAACTTTAAGCTTAGATATCAGAAAAAAATGTTGGTAATAACATTTGAGCGAAAATCCATGGAAATCCAAACATTTCCTCTGGATTTGTAACAAATAAATCCCCATTAATTAGTTTTGGCACAGTTTGGTTCCTCCCTGGCCCACTGTGCGCCGTATCCTGACCGTAATGCAAATATGACCTACGCATTGGAGATGTCGTGGTTCAGCGGATACGTCTCAAAAATAGGATAGTGTTTGCCACTCTCAACTACACTCTACTGTGGCATTCAAATAATATCTTCTGACCAGGTAATCATGTACTACACATGGTTTTCGTGTAGGGAACGAAATATTTTGAATGCCATAAGCAGCTCTGCTAAAACCAAATCCATATGCTAGTTCCCTTTGGTAAGCAATTTATTTCCTGCTTCATCTGTAATCATACACTCTTTAGAAAGTGTCATGGAATGTGCACTGCAAACAAATAAGGGGCAAGGTAATAAGTGAAAAATTGAAGAAAAAATGCTCTGTACCTTCAGGCTGTGCACTCTTCTGTCTTTGAGGATTGCAAGGCTGCTGTGTAGTGCAGTGCTTAACAATACAAGTGCTTAAGGGTATACCCTGCACCCTTCACTTTTGACCCTGTCACTTAATATTCCCATGTATTTCTCATTCTAAGGCTGCAATGGCATTACAATATGGTATATTGTTATAGAAGAATACAACAAATTTCTAATGCTACTAAACAAAGCGGTAATTGTCACATGCGAGGAACGCTATAATACTTCCCTACGCTAGAATCCTTCCAGTCCGATGGTTCACGGCACCATACTCCCAGCGATTCGCTTAGAGACAGGTTGGATATAGACTGTAGCATAAACACACAGTCCTCATAAGTTTTACATGTATGTAGTGCAAGAGGTGACCAGGATGACCAGGATGGAATCTAAATCTCTCATTTGTTTAATATTCCACTTGAAGAGGACATGTGACATTTTACAGCAGCTTAGTACTGGTAGTACATTCTCCTTATTATCATCTAAAACTAAATAATTTTGACGAAAAATGTTCAGAGGGCTTACAGAAACTGTAAATCACAATGTGCAAGATCTTACCATGAAGAATTTATATGGCATACGTACCTTCTGTAACAGATATGTCTCTTGTTGTGTCCCACCACCCCGCCGTTGTAGGATCAGGGCCATCGGGGGTTGGTTCTGAGTGCAATAATAAAATAAAAAAAACACGTACCGTATTTCTTTCCAATATATATGTGATATCTTTCATGACAAACCTTCAAAGAAGACAAAAAAGGTCATACCAATATGAACTGTTTGCTAAAATGTGTTATGCTTCAGTAACCTTGGAAACTTATACTCTCAAAAGTTGTCATTCCTTAACGCCTAGAACACTTAATTTCAACTTTCTGAACAATTTCTGAAATTAACAAATACATGTATTTCGGCATTAAAGTTAATAGGTACATCAACGTTACTACGGAAGAAACAGTTGTGTGTTCTCATCGTAGTTTCCCTCTCTAGTTTTCTATTTTCATGCATTGTATACGTATTTGTGCATCATTTATATATTATGTACACGTCTTTTTATTTCAAATGTTCCACGTCATGAGCAACACAGTAGATCAATCGTTGTCTAGTGTATTCATCACCGGACTGTGGATCACATTGTTCGCGTTTCGAGTTCCGCCACGGCTGACTATTAATCCATTAATCGACATTTCCACTCTCCACCCAAGTGTATTAAATGGGTAGTTCGTATAGAAATTCATTCCTTGAATCTATTGTGATAGCATGGGATGTAATAATGACAAAAAGAGACAGACTTACGAATAGTACTCCACCACCACCAAGTTGGTTGAGGTGTCCTGTTACCTTCAGTAGTTGGTTCTTTAAAAAAAACGTCAAGAATATTCAGTAATGCTTCGTAATTCTAAATGTTGAAATCCGAAACTGAAGAATTCTGAAAATCCAATTTAACATAGTAACTGTCAGTCCAATTCAGTTTTACTTCTTTTGAATCTTTGGTTGAGCTAGGACGAAATACACATATACAACATGAAGTAGAATATCATACTGGATATTAACTTGTTTCAAAACTTTTTTTTTCAGCGGGGTCTATGTTGTCTCGTTAATACTGTCATTTTGGTATGACACATTTTTTAATTTTTCAAGGGTAAACAAAATGTATAAATTATTCAAACCTGTAGATGAATTGAAAAGACTCAGTTGGAGCTGAAATCCTCTTTCAGTGACTGAAATATCAGTGGTGAACAGCATCCAACTTTTAGAGGCGTCTAATCTAAAAGAGCCAACACGTCAATAATCTTTTTTTTAGATTTGTATTTTAAGGGTTATATAGAGTATATTAAGTATTGAGAAGTGATTTCTATTAAAAAAAATAAATAGTTATTACTTAGTTTTTTCTTGCAAATTCATATTTTATCTTAATTTCTATCAACATTTTCTTGCAAATTCATATTTTATAGTTATTTTTAGCCGATGTTTCGGCATCTAATAACAAAAATATTAAAAAATCAAACAATAATAACAGTGTATAATATAATTGATTTACACAAAATGTAACAACGGAAAATCAAAAAGAAATACATAGAAATAATTGACAAGTTGAAAATATGGAGGTAAATCAACGAAATATAAAGGTAAAGGCCAATCATCATAATCATGAATGCTTGAGTCGATAGCAGCCGATATGGAATGTCGTTTATTTATGAAATGTCGGTAATTAAAAAATGAGTAATAGAATAAGTATGGTCAAACGTAACATAACTGTAGGTTTATAATCACCAGGCTCTTTTAAACCTTTTTATTTCGGGGGGGGGGGATTTTTTTGTTTTTTTTTGTTTGTTTAAATCTTTAATCATTTCATGCCCATCGTATCACAGCAAAACTAACTCTGCCTTCCCAAACATCAAGGTCACATATAATTCATTATTGAATTAAAACAAAATTGTCTACAATATTGATAAAAAAACAACAAAAAAAACAAAGGAGCTGCACTGTAGACGAGAGGCAGAACGCATAATTATAAAACAGTGAAAGCAGATATCATACACGATATAAGAATTATACATAATATGATAATTATACGACTTATATAGGGTACATCATTATCATCACTTCATACGGACCTCATATCTGGCGGAAGGGAAGCACCTGACAGCTTAGCCAGCTGAACACTGCCAGGAGACGATTGCGATTCTCCAATTCCGATTGTAAGAAAATCACAACACCCTTCAAGGACGAAATCCAGAAACTGAACAAGAACACCTTAGCCTGAAGGAGCCGTGATGTACCAATTATATCGGACACTGTTAGAGTAATATGAAGGATAGTTTGGAGACGAGATGTTCTGGGCAACCCCAACAACGAGAGTCACATCTTCTGTAAAACACGTGTTTGGAAATAATATATTGGTCAAGTATATAAAGATCAATTATGATAAAAGACTCTACTCTACCCTATCAACTGTCTTATAAGATTACTTATTACGGTAATCGACTAATTAAATTAATATCACACATTCACTGCAGTACTATCCTGAAGTACATTATGCTTAGGAACGATAGCCTTTAATTTGAGTCACTGTGTATGTAATTAGATCGGCCCTGAATTATACTTGGTCGAAAGAAAATGATAGTACAGGACCCTTAAGACGCTGGTTCCATGGTACGTAAGATTGATGGGACGTGGAATCAATGGAACATGGAAGCAACGGGGCCTAGGACTGATGAGATGTAGGGCAATGAGATAAAGGACCAATCTGATATATAGAGCCAATGGGACACAGGACATATTGGACAGTTGGGAGGTTGGACCATAGTGACAATTGGACGTAGGACCTGTTAAACATAAAGCTGAATCTCTTTTTTGGGAAAAGGAGTCACCTGAGACCAAAGAGTTTAGTTTCCTGCACAAGAAGACAGAGGAAACATATACATATATATATATATATATATATAGTTCATGGTATTGCTACCTCATTGGATGAAAACGAAACCAAAATACGTCAGGAAGTATCAGGGATTCTTCTTTTAACAATTACATTTGTTTTTTTATCCCAAAGTTGAAAAGTTCATTATACATTTTAATTTAAAGATAATTTTAGAAGGAGACTTTTAGACGTTCTTTTTAGAACGAAACACGAGAAATATATGTCCTGTTATTCAAAATTTTAACTTAGTGTCACCCTCTTCAATCAAATTTTTACTTCATTTCAATCTTTAGTTGAGCTAGAACATAGTAAAACATTAAGCTGAATCTCTTCAACCTGAGCGTGGCTTTATGAAAAAGAGTACATTAATCGTGAGAAAAGTATCTTAATAAAATGATAACAACAACGTTCATTTTAATATTGATGATAATAGTAATAATTATAATAAGGATAATGGTAATGATTACGATTGCAATAATGAATCGGTCTTATTTACCAAGGGTACTACATCAAATACAATGCCGCTCTTCTTGCGGATCATGTAATTAGTATTACCCGATTTAATTTACCCCAGCAGTGGTAGGTATCCATTAAATACACATGGATCGAGAGGGAAATATGAAGGAAAAACGATTTTGTCTGAGGATGTAGCCACTGAACAATGATCGAACCCAGGAACTCTCGTATGAGAGCAAGAGCCTTCACCAATATACCACATTGCCCCCATTATATTGTTATGACTCACCTGGATTAGCTTGGTCAGTTGTAGGGTTGTAAACTTCTGTGGTTGTTGGCATTTCTTCTGCAAAGTATGATGACAGGAAAAATGAAACACGACCGAGCAAAAGGGATTTCTAAAATAAAACTTTTGATCTATACTTACTACAGTAGCCCTTTTATTCTGAACCACGTTCATGATGGGTTGAGGTTTTAGACAATACAGCAATCAAATGCCACTTTCGACATTTTAAAGTGTCTGCATCAATAAGCGATTCATTGAAATGGTTCCTTACAACATATTTCTTTTATCCATTTATTTCATCAAAAAAATTCTTGTTGTACGGATTGAATAAGACATTTAGAGATTATACATTTATGGATGACAATTATAGGATAAAGAAAGTTATGTCGTGCGAAACACTTGGATTTTGTATCAACAAGATAAAAAACATGACGCAATAATCTAGACAATCATAATGAAAGGAAGTCATGGTACAAGTAAATTTACAGAGACTTACCAGTACTAGGTGCTCCAGTTGGGATCGAGCTCGTTGTGGAATCTTTAATATAAGTGAAAAAAGAGGATACATACAAATGGTAACGGATAAGTAGGTAAAATGAGGCGGAGGGAGAATTTAAACTAAGGTCGGTTAATCTTACCTCACTATCTATTCATCAATAATATTCTAACTGCAAAATCCATCCAATTCGAATATATATTTAACATGGCATCAAATTCTAGTATATTTAGATTATTACTACTACATCTACTACTAGCTACATGTATATTGGGCTCTTATCCATTACATGGCATACTCAAGTCGCCTGTAAAGTACTACCAGCTGCCCTACGGCGGTCAAAGCACCCAATGAATAGATTCCTACCAGGTATCCATTTACCACACCTTGGTGGAGAGTGGCATATATTTCACACCCTGATTACTGAGATTAAATATTATTATACGAATATTGCATGCTCCTGCGTTCATGCTACAAAATAAATGAACCGATAAATTTAAAGTTTTCAGAGAAATGTTATACTTTACCGAGGCCGCAGGCTGAGGTTGAAATAATAATGGCACGATTCGAATATATGTTATTTTGAACAACGAAATGTATGCAATATTGGTTATATACATCTCGAGGGTATTTGCAGTCTCATGCCTTGCGCCTAATAGGAGTCGGTTCCAATCGATAAAACGGGTTGTGGTCGGGGCAGAATGTGTAAAAAATGTCTATAATACGATCTAGTTCGTTCTTAACAGTCCTCAATACGTCCATGTCGTTTGTACCCCGTCCACAGCCAGTTCATATTAAGTTCAGATCGGGTAGATTAGGCAGTCCAAGCCAGTCCGTAGTCGGTTTAAACCCATTAATAACTAGTTCTACCTCGTTCCCAATACGTCCAAACCCATTCTAACTAGTTCGCCACTTGTTCTAACTGTTTTTTAAAATATTTTTTAACCCGATTACCCCGTTCAGAGGCAGTTCAACTCTTCCTCATCTCGTTCTGAGTGCGTTCGGACGCGCTCCTAGAGCGCGTGCAATCCCGTCCTTATTCAGGTGAACTACGAACGGAATTGCCGTACTTCGATCCTACTAGGAACGTATTACCACGTGATGTGGTCGACAATCAATGAGGAAGAACGCACTGGGTTTGTATAGCACTCGAACCGGGCCGGGATTGCAAAGCACGATCGAAGCGCGTTCGAACGCACTAAGAACGAGATGAGGACGAGTTAAACAGTCTCTGAACGGGGTGGTTGAGTTATAAACTAGTTAGAACAGGTTCCGAACTAGTACAAATGGTTTGGACTGCTTGAAAATTTCAAATTTATCCGATTTGAACTTCATATGAACTGACTGTGGACGGGTACAGACGAGTTGGACGTATTCCGGACTGTTAATGAACCAACTACGATCGTATTAGAGACATTAGTCCAGTCCGAGCCCCCCATAAAGTCCTTATACAGGTTGCAAACAGTTGCTATTACATTCAACTCTGTCCGCACACAGTTTGAGTCCGTTCAGCAACAATTTTGAGAACGTAGTGAGAACTAGTTTGGTGTGATGGGGGCTTAAGATAGATATTCAAACAAATTCCAGAAAATAGATGTGCTGTACTTCAAATCGATTCAGAGCAATGCAATTTATTATCATTTAGTTTAATTAAGTTCGACTTCATTTCAATATTTGGTTGATCTAGGACGAAGTATAACATGAAGCTGAATCTCTTCTTTGGGGGAAAAAAGAGTCAACTGAGACCAAAGGCTTTATTTTGGTGCAAAAGAAGACAGAGAAAATATTTTATGTATTGCTTTCATGGTATCGCGACTGTATGGGATAAAAACGAAATCAAAATACTTTAGGAATTTCGAAAGATTCTTCTTAATTCTATTTCATTTTATAATAATAATAATAATAATAATAATAATAATAATAATAATAATAGTAATAATAGCCTAATAGTCCACTCCAAATTTTATTAAACCGAAACGGAAATTCTTTTTGCCCAATTGATCGTAGGCCCGGCAGCCACTGTGCAGCGCCAGATCGACGTTGCTCTATCCATTATTATCGAATGCCAAACAAGGTAGCAACAACTCCCATCTTTTAACGTCTTTTGGTATGACGCGGCCGGGGTTCGAACCCACGACCTCCCGGTTGTGAGGCTGACGCTCTACTGATTGAGCCAACACTCCGAAATTGATAATCCGAAACAATTTGTTTTAATGTTCAGAATTCTCAAACTTTCTAATACATTTTTACTTTATTATAACTTTAGAAGAAGACTTATAATTTGTAACCAAACACGAGAAATGGATGTCCCGTAATTAAAAAATGAATTTAGTATCATCCACTTCTATTCAGCTTTTACTTTCAATCTGTAAGTAGTTGAGCTAGAACGAAGTACAACATGAAGCTAAATCTCTTCAACGTGAGCGTGGTTTCATGAAAAAAGAGTACATTAATCGTGAGAAAGGTATATCAATGAAATGTTAATAACAACAACAATCATTTCAATATTGATGATAATAGTAATAATTATAACTAGACTTTAATTCGTCACTGAAACGAATTAGGTCATACGTATGATAATCGTTTACAAAACCAATAATGCATTACACGATATATTATGTCGAAGACAGACCACCTATCTAGATCTAGATTCTAGTCTAAGCAAGATATTTTTTACAATTTCGAGGGTTAGCCATCCTTGTGGGGAATATGGAGAAAAACCTGCGCTTTCATGACACCTCACTTATCTAGTATCACCTTCAGGATCACAAGCAATATTAGTTTGAATCTCTTGTAATTAAAACATCGACCAAATTAGCATGAGTGCGCAATGACCAATGCATAGTGATATGTGCAATCTCTACGGGAAGGATTTTAGCACTAGGCCTACTAGACCCCATACTAGAATCTAGACACCTTACTAGATCTATTTTGAAAATAAATTATGGAGAATTTCACTTAATCTTTTTGGTGTTCTTGCTGTCAGCAAGTCTTGCATTTGATCATCATCAAGAAGTTAACATCTTGGGTGAGTTTCTTCAGCCATTTTTGCCTTGTTTGGAATTCAGTACGATCGAGATTGCCGTATTAAAAATACCGACCAATTCTTCGGACACGTACGGTAGGTTCCATGACACATGCTCCGCCGACGATTGCTCCGCCGACATTTACTCCGCAAAACGCGACAATTGCTCCGCGACATTTGCTCCGCGACATTTGCTCCGACGTCAAATGCTCCGCCGACAGGTGCNATATATGACCGTTGACCCTGTACTGTAACCAGTTACACCTTTGACTCTAATTTACATCATGAAGAACACATTTTTACGATGTTATCTTATTCAAAGAAATGAAAATGTAATTGATAAATGATTATCATCATTATGATAATGATGATCATGATCATAAGCGTGATACTGATATCTTATTGAAAAAATGAGGGATGATTCAGATAGCATATATTCTCAGCTACAACATACTCAAAAATCAACTAAATCCAAGCAGAAATAACGGCGATATTGCTCAAAACACAAGAATGTAGAATCCAGATTTGATAAAAAGTCATCTCCCATAGGGATTAAACGCAACAAGTAATGGATTAAGTGAAAATAGGGTAATGATAAAGTAAAATAGGCTTGTTTATTACATAGTTTGCGATTCTACGTGTTTTGAAAATCAAAGGAGATGGTACACTGAAAGGTCAAAAAGAAAACAAAAAGTGAAGAAAAATATTGTTGGAGACACCAGGACTCGAACAATGGATCTCGAGGATGGAAGTCAAGTGCATTACCGATATACCAAAACATTTCCCATAGCGATTACACGTAAACGGGAAATGGAATTCTCCAATCCTATTTTGCAAGTGAAATATGAGCATTTTCCCGGCATCTGATCGAAAAATAAAAGGCACACGTGTAATAGCTTATTGTCTCAGCTACAACATATTCGAAGTTCAGCGAAAACTAAGCGAACACAATGGAGATATTGCTCGCGAAAGAAGGAAATGTAGAATCCAGTTTTGAGAAAAAGTCATGTCCCATAGAGAATACACGCAAAATGTGAAAATTGACATGCCTCCTTTAATCGCAGATATACGCCATGATGCCTTTGTCAAAGTGAAAAATTATGGATAATATATTTGAAGAGAATTGTCTCAGGTAGAACATATAAAAATGTGAATGTGAAAATTTGAAAGAAAATCGATCAATATTTACAGAGATACAATCAATTTTCCAAATATATGCAAACGTCATAATATGCAAATTTAAATTTTGAGTTCGGAGGCCATCATGATGGCGTCATGAGTTAATTGAGGGTTAAATGAAACCTGAAATCATATCCCCGACTCATAATTTATCTAAATATGAAAAAATATTGGGAGTTCCTATCTATTCTGAAGAGTTACGAAGA
>BEXV01004608.1:0-10315 GCA_003118195.1 Hemicentrotus pulcherrimus | reverse complement strand
AAATCACCACATCAGGGATACCGTGTACAGCAAATATCTCCTTCAAGGATTTGATCACGGCTTCAGAAGTGTGTCCATGTAGCCTTTTTACTTCTATCCATCTTGAATAGTAGTCCACTACTATAAGAAACATCTTTCCTTGATACTCAAAGAGGTCCATTCCTAGTCTCTCCCAAGGACAGATTGGGAAGGACAAAGTCATCAGTGGTTCCTTAGTCTCCTGGCTATAGATGGCACAAGTAGTACATCTGGAGATCATCTCTTCCACTGACTTTGAGAGACCTGGCCACCAGACCGACTGTCGAGCTCTGGCTCTGCACTTTGTGATGCCTAGATGACCTTGATGTAAGCGCTGTAGTATGTCTAGTCTCAGAGCCCTGGGAATGACCAGTCTTTCGTCATACAGGAGCAAATCAACAATCACACTGAGGTGTCCCCTCTGTTCAAAGTATTGCTTGAGGATAGAGTTGTGAGGCATGAAGTCAGGCCATCCCTTCTCACAATACTCTCTGATTAATGCACATTCTTCATCAAGTCTCTGTGCATCTCTAATCTCCTCCGGTCTCTGGTCTGTTGCAGGTAAGGTGAAGGTAGATGAAGATGCGAAGGCTTCGGTCAGTTCGTTTAGCTCTATGTCCTCTGGTTTTGGGCATGCTACTGGTGCTCTTGAGAGGGCGTCTGCTGTGGCCTGTTGCTTTCCAGGCACGTATTCTGTGGTTGCATCATATCTCGTCATTATCACCTTTGTCGAAATCTCAGCACCCTAGGGGGCAACTTTGACAATTCCTTTGTTTTGAGCAGTGTGACCAAAGGCTTGTGGTCAGAACTTTTCACATGCCCATGGAGCCGCTAGAGCTTTCTTTTCAATGACTGCGTAACGTTGCTCAGTCTCAGTCAGTGAACGGGATGCATAGCAGACTGGCCATTGGTGTCCATCCTGCTATGCGGTGTTGCTCCTACTCCAGTCGACGATGCATCAGCAGCAATAGTTGTAGGCAATGATGGGTCGTAGTGGGCAAGAAATTCGGTGACATCTGTCAGCATTTTCTTTATGTGCTCAAATGCTCTCTGTTGTGGTTCCTCCCAGCACCATCCGTTGTCCTTCCTCAAGAGTGCACGTAGCTGTTCATTCATTACTGCCAAATTGGGTAGGAACTTTCCAACTTGATTAACCATACCCATGAATCTTTGAAGTTCTGTGATGGTCCTTGGTGCTGGAAACTCTCTGATTGCCCATGTTTTTTCTGGATCAATTTTCACACCTGTTGCATCCACAATGTGGCCTAAGAATTTCACTGTCTCTCGTGAAAATTCACATTTGCTGTTAAGGGTGAGGCCAGCTTCCACAAAACGTTGCAACACTGCTCTCACCCTAGTGTCATGTTCTGCTGTTGTAGCTCCATGTATCAGAACATCATCCATGTGACAGATGACTCCTTCCAGACCCATCAGGATACCTGACATTGTGCGTTGGAATATCTTGGGAGCGGATGTGATCCCTAACGGTAGCCTATTGAAGCAAAACCTACCGAACGGCGTGATTAAAGTCGCTTCGATTCTTCATCTAAGGGCAGCTGCCAGAACCCACTGTTTGCATCCAGCTTGGTGAAGATAGTGCCCCTCCCTAGCTTGGCAAGGCTTTCATCAACTGATGCCATTTTTTAAAACATCACTTTATTGTTCAAACTTGCACAACAAAGGAGAACAGTAGCCCAGGATAATTCCATTTTATTGGAAAATGCAGGGCATTAAAAGTACATACATGTAGGGCATTAAAAGTACATACATGTACATGTAGATATACAGTGAATGGTGTTATATAACATCAACAAACATTAACTAATTTTACAACATAATGAAAGCTGAGGAGTTATAGATATTCCTAGCTTTAGATGAAATAAGAGGAGATACATATTGAAATTTCATTTAACATATTAACTTAATAAATACGAAGCATACATAATGAGTATTATAAGAGTTTGATTGAGTTAATGTTTGATACAAAGAGGATTCTATCAGTGCCAGGCAATGAAAAGAGGCGAGCAATAGAAAGAAAATATAAGACTGGTTACAAGGTGTATTAACCAATTTGTGTGTTTGAGTAATTACATACTTGAAATGCAAAGGGGAATTTTGGTTTCCCATTTATTTGCATTCTTTGAGTAGTAAATGACAAATGAAGAAACAATAGATAGTTTGGATAGAGTCTGTCGAACTTGTTTAAAATTGATAGGTTTTCCAATTTCTTTCAACAGCTGCTTTAGCCTTGTCACATTGTCTGGCGAAATATGACCTCTAGACCCGATTTCCAAAGGAAGATACACCACAGAATATCCATGTACTTCCCGCTCTACTGCTTTGGTGAGTTGTTTAAGATCATCACAAATCCTGATTGCTCTACTAGGTTTTGGGACTGGTACCATTCCTGAGCACCATTGCGTAGGCTCTGTAACGGGAGAAATTACTTCTTGTTCTAACATCGAGTCAATTTCCTTCTTCACTTTTGGCAAGAGGGGGTGAGGAACTCTCCGAGGTGTGTAGAGACATACCGGTTTTGCTCCTGGGGATAGTGTGATATGATACTCACATTCTAGTTTCCCCAATCCAGTGAATAGCTGTGGAAATTCAGCCCTGAAGTTCACTTGATCCTTCTGGGTATATCCAAGTTCTTCTACTCCGATCAATCGATTCAGCTCTTCACATGCCTTTCTGCTGAGCAATGAGCAATCTTCATTCCTGACAACGTAGACGGTTTCTGAGACTCTCCTATTTTTGTGTTGGAGAATGGCTTTGATCTGTCTCAAAACTTCTAGTTTTGTTTTTTCTGGTCTGCAGAGTCTCTTACCAGCAGGCTTCAGTTTTATTCCACGAAGCCACTGTAGTCCATCTGACAGTACACTTATCGCAGCACCACTGTCTAATTTGAAGTGCGTAGTGTTTCCATCTACTTGACGATCAGCACCTCAATAGTTCTTGCTGGTGTCCTTAATCTCACCCAGGAATCTCACCCAGGTCTCCATGTCAAAGGAATCCTCCAACTCATGCACTGTATTCTTTCCTCCAAATGATGAACTGCGGCACACCGCTCGAAAGTGACCTATTTTTCCACACTTATGACATGTAGCCTCTTGGGCGGGGCAATTGGCACGGTCATGCTTCTGTCTGCCACAAAACATACAACCACCTTGCATTTGACTTGTACGTGTGTCTTGCTGACTGCGTTTTGGTCTTTCATTTGTGTCAGTTACATTTCTTTGTTTTACTTGCTCTACGTGGGCAACATCTGCATGTATTCTTTCACCTCAAACAACTGGTCTATTGGCTTTTCGAGCTTCTGCTTGCCTGCTTACTTGAACAGCCTTCTCTAATGTAAAATCATCCTTCTCTTGGAGTTGATCAGACAATCCATCATCAAGCACACCGACAAATATCCTATCTCGGATCAGTTCATCTTTTAAATATTTTGTACTCACAGTCTTGAGCTAGCCGATATGAAAGTATCTACACTTTCCCCGGGTTGCTGGCTACGCCTGTTAAACTTTGCCCTTGCAATGATAGTGTTCTTTCTTATGTTGAAATGTGCTTCAAATGCTGCCACAACGCTCATGCTTTCATCAATACCCCGAGTCATAATAATGTCGTCCGCACAGTCACCCATGGCATTCACCAGTGTACTGACCTGTTCTCCATCCGGCTGTGTAGCGAGCCCCGATGCAGTCCAATAGCGCTTGAACCTCCGGTACCATTTTGGCCATGCGTCAGCTTGATTCAGGCCAGCAACCTTCTCAAAAGTCTCTGGTAAGGGGAGTGATTTTTCCATGATTCAATGTTTTACAGCCGCTACCATATTGTGATGGTTAGACTACCTTACAATTACTGTAAGTCTACAGACGAGGCGGTGAGACGTGATCTAGGTTCAATCATTTAATACCACACAGCCCAGTCTCGTATCTGGTGAAGTGTAGTCTTATTTCAAGCAGTTACAATGATGCACATTATACTACAATAGGAACAGTCATCATACCCTTGAAAGCAGCAACCTTGGCAACGAGGGCCAACTGTACTACACCCTGGAGAAATCACTGTCGCCAGTGAATTCCTTACTGTGGTCTCCGACATCAAGATGGGAACAGCCTGATGTCAATCCAGCGTCGCTGAACCAGCACCTGAGCAGTCATTCGCAATGCTATGAATCAGTCAGGGAACCCAAGAAGGGTGCTACATGCTCTTATGATCTTGGAGAATATCGGCTGAGGTTGGCATGCACTTCCAAGAAGAGGGTCCTCCTGATCTTGTTGAATATGCCGAGGTTGGTGGGCGCTTCCAAGGAAATGGCCCCCCTGATCTTTCAGGTTGTCCTTTAGTCCGTAAAAAGCCTGGAAGAGAAAAAGTAAAAGAGAATGACATTTCTTTATAGCAAAGTAGCCTAGGTATCATGTGGGTAATTCCATAAATTAGGGACTCACTTTGTGACATTGTTGGTGTTCCGCTTACATGTACATAAGGAACCCATACGTATTTGTGGCTCTGAGTGAAGACTTAAATTGTGTAGTGAGATTGTTAAGTGATTCAAGGTATGAGGATGAAATATTATGCTTGGAAATCACTTTACAATCTCACTCCACTATTTAAGTCTTTACTCAGAGCCACAAATATGTGTGGGTCCCTCATGTGAGTTGGACACCACAAATGTCACAAAGTGGGTCCCAAATTTATGGAATTACCCATATACAAAATGGGATTTCTGCACATCTGTAAACAATTGGTTAACATATTTCTATGGATCGACTGAACGTGATGACAGAAATCGCCTTCTGAAGGAAATATCATACCAACTTTTTATATTGAATTCACATTGGTATTTGGATTTTTCAGGTTCACCATTTTTGCCTCTGCACAATCGTTTCTTTCAGGATGTATTGTCTCACTATAGCGCAAATCCAGAAGCCAAATCTTGCCTTGTTTTTATGCCTCCCTTGTTTTTATGCCTCCCTTACGCAGTAGCCGGAGGCATTATGTTTTCGGGTTGTCCGTCCGTCCGTACGTCCCGTTCTCGTTATCGCGTTATCTCAAGAACCGATTAATGGATTCTTGCCAAACTTGGGTCATGTATGTATCTGGCAATGCTAATGAACTGTTTAGATTTTGAGGTCACAATGTCTAATGTCAAAGGTCACATGGCTCATTATATATGCAAAAATAGCTTGTGATCGCGTTCTCAAGAACCGATGGATGGAATTCTGCTAAACTTGGGTCATGTATGTATCTGGCAGAGCTAATGAACTGATTAGATTTTAGGGTCACGAGGTCTAAGGTCAAAGGTCACATGGCTCATTATGTATGCGAAAATAGCTTGTGATCGCGTTATCTCAAGAACCGATAGATGGAATCCTGCCAAACTTGGGTCATGTATGTATCTGGCAGAGCTAATGTACTGATTAGTTTTTGGGGGTCACGAGGTCTAAGGTCAAAGGTCACATGGCTCATTATGTATACGGAAATAGCTCATGATTACGTTATCTGTGAGAACCTATAGATGGATTCCTGCCAAACTTTAGTTATGTATGTATCTTGCAGAGCTAATAAATTGATTAGATTTTGGGGTCATGAGGTCAAAGGTCAAAAATCTTGGGCTGATTATGTATGCAAAAATAGCTTGTGATTACGTTATCTGAAGAACCGATGGATGGATTCCTGCCAGACTTAGGTCATGTACGTATCTTGAAGAGCTAATGAAGGGATTAGATTTGGGGGTCACAAGGTCAATGGTCACAGAGCTCATGTATGCAATAATAGCTTGTGATCACATCATTAGAACCGATGGATGGATTACTATGGAACTTGAGAGATGTATGTATCTTGCACAGCCAATTAACTGATTAGATGTTAGGGGCATAAGGTCNTAAGGTCAAAGGTCACATGGCTCATTATGTATGCGAAAATAGCTTGTGATCGCGTTATCTCAAGAACCGATAGATGGAATCCTGCCAAACTTGGGTCATGTATGTATCTGGCAGAGCTAATGTACTGATTAGTTTTTGGGGGTCACGAGGTCTAAGGTCAAAGGTCACATGGCTCATTATGTATACGGAAATAGCTCATGATTACGTTATCTGTGAGAACCTATAGATGGATTCCTGCCAAACTTTAGTTATGTATGTATCTTGCAGAGCTAATAAATTGATTAGATTTTGGGGTCATGAGGTCAAAGGTCAAAAATCTTGGGCTGATTATGTATGCAAAAATAGCTTGTGATTACGTTATCTGAAGAACCGATGGATGGATTCCTGCCAGACTTAGGTCATGTACGTATCTTGAAGAGCTAATGAAGGGATTAGATTTGGGGGTCACAAGGTCAATGGTCACAGAGCTCATGTATGCAATAATAGCTTGTGATCACATCATTAGAACCGATGGATGGATTACTATGGAACTTGAGAGATGTATGTATCTTGCACAGCCAATTAACTGATTAGATGTTAGGGGCATAAGGTCTAAGCTCAAAGGGTCATGTTTATAATGAATACCTTGTAATCACAGTATTTTGAGAACCTGTTTATTAATTACAATCAAACTAGAATTTGAAAAATTGCTTCTCTTCTGGTTTTATGAAATTGGTGACAGAGGCATCATTGTCGACTGCGTGCAGTCGAACATCCATCTAGTTTTCTCTGCAATGCTAGTAATTTAAAGTACATACCTCTTCTATTGTGAGTGCCTTAATTATGTCTTTATTTTGACCACTGTGACAGAGGCTTAATGTTTTAATGATTATATAGAAGCAAAGAAAGAATATGATACAGACCTACGTTTAGGAGTATGTGCCTTTTTCGTTTCAAATACCACCAATGATATTATATCTACTATCTCTACATGTCCATTATAAATGCCTTTGTATTGTCTTCCATTGTGGCAGTGGGAAAAGTAATAAATTTATAGTAAGAAAGCCAAAGAAAAATAAAAAAATACGGATTTATATTTGTTAATCATGTATTTTTTTCTTATTCTGCAGTCTATACCTCATTTGTCATCATATGAGGTTAAAGGAAAATTTCCCATCACATGTATAAAAGGGAACTACACATATCGTGACGTTGACACCAAATTAGATATCGAGTCGAATTAAAAAAATTATTTTGCAATATAGTCAAACCTGTCATAGCGGCCACCTCTACAATGATAATGGCCCCCATGTTACAATAGTAGTGGCCACATCTAGGCTCTATTGCCTCCCTCTTTAAGATGAAACATGTGTTAAAGAAATTGTCTAGAAGAATATATGTGTACAGTAGCCACTTTCGTGTCTCCCTTTGGTGGCATTAATATACAGGTTTGACTATCATATAAATCATAATAAACTAATGCTGAAAATTTGTACTTCATTGCTGAAAGATACAGTTGAGTTCTGGTCATGCGATTGCTTTGTGAAAGAAACGGTGTTGAATCGATCAGAAAAAGTTGGCCATATACAAGTAGCATATCAATATTGGTGTGTACTGCAAAGTTCTGGAGTCATCAAAATGATACAAAAATTGGCCCAGTCTTGGTAAAGTAACAAGTACTGTACACAGAAAGATGTATATGACTACACAAACATGTGGCAAAAAAAAAAAAATGGGCCTCATTTTTAAGTTGTATACTTGTCATATTTAGAATATGAAGACATCTGAAGAGCCATGCTTTTCAGGGATCATTTTACCTCTGATGTTCTTCCACACTTGCATAATAACAATAAAATGCTCACAAATCATTGTTCACCTATCCCCAGAACTCGACCTTCTCTTTAATACAAGAACTGTTTGTATAAAGGCTGTGTAGCACAGCATCAATGTTGAGAAAACAGATTTGTCTAAATGTACTAATTTACAAAGTGTACCTAAGCCATTTGTGGCAAACTGTACATAATTCTACATATTATATATATATATATATATATTCCACTTGACTATTGAACACACCCTGAAAGGGCAAAAACAGAATTTCTCTTAGAGTATATGTAACTTATTGATGGGGCCTATAGATGGCAGAAGACAGTCCATATGAAGGGTCGAAAACATGTATAAATATGATGAATAAATATTGTTGTTATATAGTAATTATTTTTGACTATATGTATTTAAATCAATCTATATGTTACATGTTCTGACACTAAGAAGAGAGAATTATGCAAGAAAGATACAATGTTATACAGTAGGATTGTGGGTGCTCCATGTGAGAGAGGGGGAGGATTGAGGAGTCCTGAAAAAGGACTCTGACTCGGTAATCTTTCTTGAGGGTTTGTTAGTCCTGAAAGGAATGTTGATATAGTCTTGAAAAGAATGTTGGTTATCTTTCTTAGCTTAACATTAACGAAAAGGGGATGTGTTAATGATTGTGTAAGAAAAAAATTACAAAAAACACACACACACAAAAGTTTTAAAGTAGTCGGTTAATTTTGGCCGTACACAAGGACCTGTAATATGACTTAAATAAATATTTTATCTCATTTTCAATAGATAGTATAGACTTTGAATACGTACATGTATTCAGTGCACCTCTCGGCTTAGATGACTTAAATACATATCGGGATATATAATTTACCACTCATTGGTTATTGATTATAGGGACCGTCAGATCTGATGTAAATTTGGTAGCAGGCTTTCCCAGCTCAGATCTTTTCCTCTTTTAATGTGACAAGCAATGACAAAAATCGAGTTATGGAAAAATATCAGACTGAAACAGCTTTAAAATATTAAACTCGGTTTGCTAATATGACGTCCACACATCATGGTATGTAAGATTGTTGATTGATGTGTAAGCTTAACTGGACACGTGTATATATATATATATAGCAACAACACGTATAATAAATTTGCTTTTAATCCAATGTCACAGAAGTAGGAGGATGAGAATGTGAAGAAGAAGAAGAGGAGGGGGAAAGAGGGAAAAAGAGAAGAAGAAGAATGAGGAGAAGAAGACGTATCTTTAACTTGAGAGGAATATGACGTTCCAAAATTATAGTGGAAAGCTAAATATAAATGATTTAAAATCATATTCACGTAAATAATTAGTCAAATTAATTGAGGTTCAGCAAGCACACTAGATTAATGGTGATGGTCACCATCTTATGTTTTATGAAACATACTATATTCACTGCATTTGATTGACATTCCGCATTTCACTCTAAGACAACACCCATCGTCCAATGAAATTTGTCAGTATAAGGTGTTAAAATTGTGCTTTACTTTTTAAAGATATTATTTATAATACTATGTCCCTTTTGCAGCCAAAATCAAATTCTATAGAACTTTGCAGGAATGTCACTTGTCTCCTATCTGTGCAATTTAAACATTATCAGTGTCTTTATTCAAATGTAACGTCTTTCAAATGCCGTTGGAATTTAACATTTTCATAACCGTTTCTATTTTCACGAAGTGACGGTAGTGGGGAAAATCTGCACACAAATTGTATGCGATTTTCATTCACTACCGTCACTTCGTGAAAATAGGATTTTGTTTGGCCTGCAAATAGGACATTGTACCTTGAATGTGGCACTATGGAGATTCTTAGAATGTAGTATTTTAGTTTGATTCACATTTTCATTTTTAATTTAATGTAAGATATTCCTTTTTGGGGGTGCGTTAATGCAAGAAAAGAGCATTTCCGATATACAGTGATTATTAAAGGAATAAACCCAACTTGTGTAGCTTGTAATTAAAAAGTCATAACCAATGTGACGTTTCAATCTATTTCATTGTAATAAATCACGTGTTTTCTGTTTAATTATACCCTATTCATTAATTTTCTGCAACAGATGACTGAGAACCAGGGTTTAAAATAAGCACCGTCAAAATCTCCTGGTACGAAATGTGATGCATCAAATGTGGGTCAAACCAAATGCATGTGTTACTTTGGTCTATGAATCCTTTAAAAGTTGAATTCTATGTCGTGCCTCTGTGATTTAATGTTTAAAGTGATTCAATGGTTCTGAGCTTTCATAGAATGTTGTTGTTATGACCCCCTATTCACTTTCGAAATAAAAGAAAGAGGCTTCATAAAAAAGTCTTCTATAGATTTCACATTTTATTATTTGTAAAACAAAATATGTACCTTTATTTATTCTATTGTGGAAAATGAAATTATTACACAGTACTGCCATAAATTCAGTGATTTCGTTATGTATCTTCTTTATTTGCCTTTTTAATATATGATTCAACGGGCTATTACAGGAAGTATCAGGAATGTGAAATCAAAAAGAGCTGGAGAAGGGGAATTGGAGCATGAAACTCGGAGAGAGAGATAGAAATAGAGAGAGAGAGAGAGAGAGAGAGAGAGA
>BEXV01004606.1:5664-22522 GCA_003118195.1 Hemicentrotus pulcherrimus | reverse complement strand
AATTATCTTTTCAAAGAAGAAAATTAATAAATCAATACTGTCGCTTGCAACAAAATACAAAAATAGGTGTGTTTCATGATGGATATACCTGGGTGCGCCTTTTTGAAACCAAGTGCGTGAAAGGAACTACAATGTCTTAGATTATGAAAGCAGCGGTTCCCTTACAACAATCAATAACTGATGAAGAACTATCACAAAATATGTTAACATAGTTGTGTACATGTAATGTTATATATGCTTATGCGATGTATATACTATTCATGTTTCTTTCAATCGAGCCTACATGCATCTAGTGTTTATAACATATACCCATGAACCAAAATAGACTCATGTACCCACTTTTCATACAATCTGCAATTTGAATGTCATTCTTTTTTCGTTTCCTTTAATAAACATGTATGACAGAAATAATTACAGCATTGGATAAGTTTTATTGTTGTAATGGAGGTTTGTACGCCGGCTATACACTATATATACACATACTTTTATGGGTAATTGTCATACATTGAATATACAAAAATTGATTGCATTGAGGGACATGGTTATAACTATTGCACAATTAGGTGATCTACTTCAGAATCTCGTTCTTTTTAATAATTATAAGTCGGAAAACTCGTATGCCCAGATTTTTTTCGCCGGGCCTCCTCATTAAGGATCACACCATCTTCTGCTGGCAGTGAGTTAATAGGAGGAGGTCGCATACTCGCATTGCGTTGATGTGGTGGAGATCAACTTTGAATCGGCCAGATTCTGGACTAAAGGTCATCTCGAAAATATACGGTGCCCAAGATGAGTATAGTGGGCAAAGTGCAGTCAATAGAAGACAGAGGAGCAATATACTTTAAGCAAGACCCCAACAAACTTAAAGCAGTATTTCTTTTTATAAACCGCATCCCTTGTGTCAATTCTCGAAAAGGGTTACATGATGTATTTAAACAAAATAGGCATGTCAAAAAGGAATTTATTTAGTGGTAATTTACGTGCGTTTCTAACTTCGCGTATTCATTTTGATGTCTCACCTCCCTGGTTTTACGCACAAGTATAATGCCCAACAGTCGGTAGGGAATTCATGTCTGCAACGTCGGCCAATTAGAGGCTTATAATCTTTGTATGCAGCATAAATAAAACTATAACAAACCATTTCATGCTGTTCCATGATGAATAAATAACCAGAAATTGTGTGAGCAGGCATGTCTTTATCGATAGTCAGTTTTCTCTCGTCTTCAAATACCCTTTGTCCTACTGCTTTTGCCGTGTCTTTGTTATATGCTTCAAAGGTGACATCTGCTAGAAAATCATTGTTTATTCTTCTTTGTTGTACATCTGGGACGACATTTTCTTGTATTTCCATAACAATATCAAGTCCCACCTCCTTTCCCAGGGAAGCGGTGAAATACAAGAGGTAACGAAATTCGTGTGCGTTATCACTCAGTACTTTGCCCATTGACCTACTGTACTCTTCGCGATTCGTGTCATAAAGAGAGGCAAGATAAACAGATGCAATATATTCTTGAAATAATTTGTGAGGAAAGAAGACGCTAGTGGTTATAGGCTGTGAAGCATTCAAAGTCCTTTCCCATTTGGATACATTTCGATTTTCCTGACTTAGAACTCCAATTCTGCAACATATCTTCATGGCTTCCTTACACGAGCTAAAGTCTTTCTCGTTAAAAACCAATTTCTTTTTCAGGAGTCCTGAGAAGGCAATCGATCCTATTTTTTGCAAACAAAGCTTGGTATTTTCTATTTCCTTGTTTAGTAGGGCTTCATTTATTACTTTTGCATTTTTTGACACATAATGGTCTCCAAGAAATATGATTATTTTTTCAAATAATTGAGAAAATGTCTTCAGTTTGCGTATTTTTTCTCGTTTCTCACTGTCATAATTTTCCCATAAGATGCATAGCATTGCTACTTAAATTGGTAAAGGAGCCATGTTCTCCTTGATTACGTCATTCACTTCAATAAACCGACTTAGTTCTGATCCCGCGTTTTTATCTTTAACAAAGTACTTGTTAATGTATTTCTATACATTTTTAGCACTAAATCCTTTTATTGCAATGAAAGCATACTACCTACTCAATTCTTTGTTGGATTTGATTTTATTCGCCCTCCATGGTCTTGTTGTTACCAGAACTTTGCATTTCTTGAATTTCTTTAATCGTAGAATCTGAGTAATATCTGATCTTTCTTTGGCAGATAGTTTCTCATCATACTCATCGAGTCCATCAAGTACAATCAGAACCTTTGTAGGTTGAGACAATATGTAATTATTGATCTGTTTAGGGTTTACATCATTATTTTCTGAGAGATAGTTTTTCATAATATCACCAATTGTTTGACCTTTGTCAACGTTGCGCAGGGGTATAACCATAACCCAACTGAAGTGCTGAAACTCTGGAGATCCATTGACCCAATCCCATGCGATCTTTGAACAGATGGTCGTTTTACCAACTCCATCTTCACCTTCAACCAGAAGACGTTTGGGAGGTGCCCCATTAATCTGTGTAGTAAGAAGATCAGTGTAATCCAGTGGCATTTTGGTTTTCCTTGTTCCCATTTCGTTCCTTAGCAGCGTTAAGTTTGTGTAAATTTGCTCGAATTCAACTATGATATTTAAATCAAGCGGGTCTGGTTTTATTTTGCACATTTGTTCTCGATAGAATGTCTTCAAGTCCTCCCCACACTGGAGAACCTGTGCTTCAGTCATGTTTGGTAGGGAAGTATCAAGTATTTGATCTGTACGAAGATGAAAAACAATGTATGAAAAACAATGTAGATGCAACGAAATATCTATTTCAAAACATGTTACAAATAAAGACACGGATATTATATGTCTCACGCATCTGGAAAGGCAATTTACATTTTTGGGTGGTGAATATAGGAACAAAATCAAATATCTACAGAATTTTACCACTTCCTGGGACACAACTGATAACAATTGGTAATAATTTTTGTATTTTGTTTAGGTCTTCGTCATAGATCTGCTCGACTAAAGTAATATTTATTTGGTCTTACGATCATACCTTCCCAGAATCACCAATATAACTACCTCTTCTTCGGTCATGATTCACCCTGCTTCTTCCCTTTTCCTTCTTTTATCTGTTTTCCTTCGCCATGTCGTTTTGTGGTTTTTTGTTGTTTTGTAATATTTTCTTTTCTTTTCCATGTATTCGTAGGCACAACTTTTGAAACAATTTCATTTTTTTTCCTGAGGGATCCACAAACTACAAGCACTGCTTTTAAGTGGATCCCACCATTTCCTCAGAAATTAAATATTTCTCGTAATAATCTTATTATGTGTAAAGTGTATTTGTATAGTTACCAAGAAAAAATGAAATATGAACATACATTTTTTCATATTTTCTGTCATAATATATGTAATACTTTTGTTTATCTGTCTGTTGGAAATGAAATAAAAATGAATTGAATTGAATTGAACCCATTGGAAGTGAAATGATATTGGTCGAACATGCAATTACTATAAGTCCGCAGTGGTATGTTATACATACATTATGAATTGATGATTACAATAAATATGATCAATGCTCTTAATAGTAACGGATACACATCGCAACAAATTACGTTTGATATTTGTCCAGTTATATGTCTAAAGAGCTCGCTTTAAATAGAAAGTCCATCCTAAACTAATTGTATTCTTAATATGAACAGAGAATGAAAGAACAGAGTATCTTAATTAATTTTTACATTGAGATATAAGATTGATCTAAACAGAAAACCGGGGCTACATTGTTCTAGAACCACCTTGATTATTTCAATTGGAACTTTTATTGATGAGACATGATAGTCCCCTGATGAACGATTGTTTTTTGGTGTAAAATCATGTGTAGTGTTTACTTACCAGACGGTGAGGTTCCAGATGTAAGATATTCACCTTAAGAACGGAAATGAAATTACATTGATAAAAGAACAGCTAATGTTTTCTTAATTAATGTTGTAAAAAATGTCCACATACCACATTCAAAACAGTGTATTTTTCTGGGGGGAAGGGGGTCCAGCATAAGTCTGAAAATTATATGAATAATAACCAAACCTTGGATATACTTCCGAACCTTTCTCTTTTCTTCCATGTTCTTACAGCGCAATAAAGTAAAGTAGTAATATGTGGATAACAAGTGCACGCCTAAGCAATCATTTTTCTCGGCTGATAATACTTTTCCTTGTTGATTTTTATTTGATAAAATATGTTTTTAATGCGAATATTTTTTTCCACGTTTTCCTATCTTTCTTACTGTCCATTGTATGTATATCACAATATTTATCGATATCATGTACCTCCGTGATTACGCATGAAACAATGACATTCATGTAACAAAATAGACATGACAAGTACAGTGGCAAAGGCTACCTTTCAATAATTTTGTCTGAAGTCCATCCATATCAGCGTTTTTAAGAATTTCTCCAAGAAGTGCTCTAATATTGGTGCCATCTCTCTGCTTGACTTTCCATCTGCAGAATAAGTTGATCAAAGCTGCTGGGAAGTTGAGAAGATGCTGGGTTAGTACAGTTTGGCTTTGTGTTAAGCTGAAACCAAGACCAGTGCACAGTTTATTGTAGCAGTCGACTGGAACTTCTTCAGCGAGCAAAACAAGTTCACTGTCCTGCAGTACACTATCTATCGGTCTGAAGAAGAAAAAAAAAGAACAATTAAAATAAATCAAAATCAATATGTTCAAGAAAAAGGGTTCTTTCATATTTTTACTAATGAAAAGGTTATACAAATTCATTTCATTTCATTTATCTTCATTTCCAAACATATTACATGTTGATATGTGAAGGACATGGTTGATAACCGGTTTGAACAACATTACAAAACATAAATTTACAACATGACTTTTTAAAACACAAAACACGATTGAACTATTTAATTTATTGTACACAATGGATTGAATAATTCAATTGTGTTTTGTTTTTAAAAAAGCACCTGAACAAAACAAGACAAAACAAAATGTTTGGAAATGCAGAGGACGACATGGAAACCAAAGGCTTGTAGATTTAAGGCACCTGGACAAAAAAGCAAACTAGCTTTCACACACACACACACACACACATATATATATATCACAAGTGCTTTTGATTAATTTTCGTCATCACTTCATTTGATGAGAATACATCGAAAGCGCTTGTTTGTATCCTATAATATGATGTTCTGAACTATACTTAGATATACATGGGTGTATATAATATATACATATATCAAAGTGCGAGAATTCTCAACTATGACATGGCAACGGGTGTTCCAGAATATGTAGGCGTGAGGAAAATGGTCTAGGAATGTGAGACGTAGCTGTACTTTACAATTTTATTACGAGCTTTCGGCTTGTGAGGCCTTCTTCATGTTCTGAATTGCAAACACATACAAACACAAATACATTGTATAAACAAATAAACAAGCAAGGTAAAACATTGAGTGATATTAAGTTTGTATGCAATGTATATTTGTTCATACAGTGTATTTGTTTGTGTATGTGTTTGCACTTCAGAACATGAAGAAGGCCTCACGAAAGCTCGTCGAAAGCCGAAAGCTCGTCATAGAATTGCAAAGTACAGTTACGTCTCACGTTCATATATAGACCATTTTATTCACGCCTTTATATATAAATAAATATATGTATTTAGTCAAATAATCTATGAATAAACACTCCGACAGCCCAACACAAAAACGAGGTAAAACACTTTGAATTTGCATAATTATTTCTAAGTTTATTCCGAAAGTTTTTCTCGTACTAATATTTGCTATATTCATGATGCTTGACTATGATTGAGTGTTATTAAATGTGTATGCCGTGTGTATTTGTTTATACAATGTATTTGTTTTTGTATGTGTTTGTACTTCAGAACCTGAAGAAGGCCTCACAAGCCGAAAGCTCGTAATAAACTTGTAAAGTACAGCTTCGTCTCACGTTCCTAGACCATTTTCTTCACGCCTACATATTCTGTATCACCCATTGTCATGTCGAGTTGGAAATTCTCGCACTTATACATATGGTATATAATACATAGACAAATATATAATACATATATAATATGGTCGTACACGTGTGAGGTGAGTGTGTGTATGCGTGGGTGTGCATGTTTTGTTCTGTACAAAGTGCATGGTGTATTTGCTCATTCATTTAATTTAAATTGTAATACCCATCAAGAGGACCCGGATTGAGCTCCACATCCCCCGCTTTAACAAGCAGTAACTCAGTCAGGTACGGCTGCTGTGATAACATCACATCAACTGTTCGTTTCAAGCTGTCCGTCTTGTGGTGTGATGATCTTGATGATGTATTTGCCATCTCCTGCACATTAAATGATACTCCAATTAGTCAAATAATCTATGAAAAATAGAGTATACAGGGCATAGGTTAATTAAAAACGTTGTTTGGCCAAATAAAGTAGGGCATATTTCTATAAAGGGCAGATAGTTAGATAGGTGATAGGTGGTTAATCGGAGGAGCGATTTATGTAATCAGATATATTCTCTGGTGCAGATTTACACAGGGAGTGGTTCGTCACTTTTCGTGTGCAGCGATCATGATTCGCTGGCACTGTACCAGACTTTGTGGAAAAACCTTTAATGGGTATACACGTTTGCAAACAGCAAACCCGTTGGCCAATCAAGAGGCCCCTCGTCTCTCGGAGAGTCTTCGGGTAATGCAAATGTCAGATAAGGACTTTTACCATACGGGGGAAAGACAGAGCATATTACATAAAGCCTGTTGGTCATAATACTAAAGGCTAATCCTGGTGATTGACAACGCCAAGCTGCTATGGGTAAACACCCAAATGGTGTGAAATTCCCCATGCATGAGAGCCCACTACTACTAGATGTCTTTAAAGCTACGGTGTTACTGTTTGGGTTGCTGTTGGTTCTTAGGACATCAAAATTGAAGGACTTTTATTAGTGTTACAAATTCCTTGTCTTTCGTCCCAGGGCACTGACTGGAATATTCAACTTGACAAACTAGCAATTGTCGCGGAGAATATGCCATGATTTAAATTAACCTTTACATATATCTGCAAATTGACGTTGCTTTTTTTTTTTCAATTTCAGTTCAATTCGAATAAAAAAAATATTGTTAAAAAAATTAGTGGACACACACGATCAAAAAGCCTGCTTACCTTTCTAACTGAGGGTCCATGTTGTACGGCATCACCGTCTAAGCTAGATGTAGGTGAAGATTTTGTGTCCTCTTGCCTAGGTGATTCAAGTGACGTATTGGTGTAGGAATCTCTTGGTGTTAGTAACTCCTGGATGTAGGAGTCTCCTTGTGCAAGTGACTCATTGATGTCAAAATCTCTTGGTGTCAATAACTCTCGGATGTCAGAATTTCTAGGTGTAAGGAAGTCCTGGGTGTAAGATTCTCCTGGTGTAAGTGACTCGTTGGCGTAGGAATCTCGTGGTGCTAATAACTCGTTGATGCAGGAGTCCCCCGGCGTAAGTGACGTATTGGTGACGGAATCCCCTGGAGTAAGTGACTCATTGGTGTAGGAATCTCTTGATGTAAGTAACTCCTGAATATAGGAGTCTCCTGGTGTAAGTGACTCGTTGGTGTAGGAATCTCTGGGTGCTAATAACTTGTGGATGTAGGAGTCTCCTAGAGAAAGTGGCGTATTGGTGAAGGAATGTCCTGATGTAAGTAGCTCATCAGCGTAGGAATCTGTTGGTATGAATAACTCCTGAATATAGGAGTATCCTTGTGTAAGTGGTTCAATGGTGTAGGAATATATAGGCGTCAATAAATCTTGGATGTCAGAATCTCTAGGTGAAAGGAAGTCCTGGGTGCAGGAGTCTCCTGGTGTAAGTGACTCGTTGGTGTAGGAACCTCTGGGTGCTAATAACTTGTGGATGTAGGAGTCTCCTACAGAAAGTGACGTATTGTTTGAGGAATGTCCTAATGTAAGTAGCTCATTAGCATAGGAATTTGTTGGCGTCAGTAACTCGTTGGTGTAGGAATCTCTTGGTGCTAATAACTCTTGGATGTAGGAGTCTCCTGGCGTAAGTGACGTATTGGTATAGTAGATGTCTACTGGTGTAAGTAGCTCATTAGCGTAGGAATCTGTTGGCGTCAGTAACTTGTTAGTGTGCGAATCTCTTGATGTGAATAACTCCTGACTATAGGAGTCTCCTGGTGCAAGTGACTCATTAGTGTAAAAATCTCTTGGTTTAAGTAACTTCCAGATGTAAGAATCTCTAGGTGTAAGGAAGTCCTGAGTGTAGGAGTCTCTTGGTGTAATTGACTCGTTGGCGTAGGAATCTCTTGATGCTAATAACTCTTGGATGTAGGAATCTCCTGGCGTAAGTGACGTATTGCTGTAGTAGGTGTCTCCTGGTGTAAGTAGCTCATTAGCGTAGGAATCTGTTGGCGTCAGTAACTTGTTAATGCGGGAATCTCTTGGTGTGAATAACTNAACTTTTATTAGTGTTACAAATTCCTTGTCTTTCGTCCCAGGGCACTGACTGGAATATTCAACTTGACAAACTAGCAATTGTCGCGGAGAATATGCCATGATTTAAATTAACCTTGACATATATCTGCACATTGACGTTGCTTTTTTTCAATTTCAGTTCAATCCGAATAAAAAAAATATTGTTAAAAAAATTAGTGGACACACACGATCAGAAAGCCTGCTTACCTTTCCAACCGAGGGTCCATGTTGTACGGCATCACCGTCTAAGCTAGATGTAGCTAAAGATTTTGTGTCCTCTTGCCTAGGTGATTCAAGTGGCGTATTGGTGTAGGAATCTCTTGGTGTTAGTAACTCCTGGATGTAGGAGTCTCCTTGTGCAAGTGACTCATTGGTGTCAAAATCTCTTGGTGTCAATAATTCTCGGATGTCAGAATTTCTAGGTGTAAGGAAATCCTGGGTGTAAGATTCTCCTGGTGTAAGTGACTCGTTGGCGTAGGAATCTCGTGGTGCTAATAACTCGTGGATGTAGGAGTCCCCCGGCGTAAGTGACGTATTGGTGACGGAATGTCCTGGAGTAGGTAACTCGTTAGTGTGGGAATCTCTTGGTGTAAGTAACTCCTGAATATAGGAGTCTACTTGTGTAAGTGGTTCAATGGTGTAGGAATGTCTAGGTGTCAATAACTCTCGGGTGTCAGAATCTGAAGGTGAAAGGAAGTCGTCGCTGTTGTAGGAGTCTCCTGGTGTAAGTGACTCGTTGGTGTAAGAATCTCTGGGTGCTAATAACTTGGATATGTAGGAGTCTCCTGGAGAAAGTGACGTATTGCTTGAGGAATGCCCTGATGTAAGTAGCTCATCAGCGTAGGAATATGTTGGCGTCAGTAACTTGTTAGTGTGGGAATCTCTTGGTGTGAATAACTCCTGAATATAGGAGTATCCTTGTGTAAGTGGTTCAATGGTGTAGGAATATATAGGTGTCAATAAATTCTGGATGTCAGAATCTCTAGGTGAAAGGAAGTCCTGGGTGCAGGAGTCTCCTGGTGTAAGTGAATCGTTGGTATAGGAATCTATTGGTGCTAATAACTCGTGGATGAAGGAGTCTCTTGGAGAAAGTGACGTATTGGTGAAGGAATGTCCCTGTGTAAGTAGCTTATTAGCATAGGAATCTGCTGGTGTCAGTAACTCATAGATGTAGGAGTCCCCCAGTGTAAGTAGCTCATTAGCGTATGAAGCTGTTGGCGTCATTGGCTCGTTAGTATGGGAATCTCTTGGTGTCAATAACTTCCTGATGTCAGAATATGTAGGAGTGAGTAAGTCCTGGGTGTAGGAGTCTCCTAGTGCAAGTAGCTCATTAGCATATGAATCTGTTGGCATCAGTAACTCGTCAGTATGGGAATCTCTTGGCGTCAGTAACTCCTGGATGTAGGAGTTCCCTAGTGTAAGTAGGTCATTGGCGTATGAAGCTGTTATCGTCAGTAACTCGTTAGTGTGGGAATCTCTTGGTGTGAATAACTCCTGGACGCAGGAGTCCCCTGGCGTAGGTGACTTATTAGGGTAAGAATGTCCCGGTGTAAGTGACTCATTGGTGAAGGTATCTCTTGGTGCTAATAACTCGTGGATGTAAAAGTCTCCTTGAGTTAGTGACGTATTGCTGTAGTACGAGTCTCCTGGTGTTAGTGGCTCATCAGCGTAGGAATCTGTTGGTGTCAGTAACTCGTTAGTGTGGGAATCTCTTGGTGTGGATAACTCCTGGATGCAGGAGTCCCCTAGGGTAGGTGACGTTTTGGGGTAGGAATATCCTGGTGTAAGTGGCTCGTTGGTGTAGAAATCTCTTGGTGTAATTAACCCATGGATGTAGGAGTCTCCTGGAGTAAGTAGCTCATTAGCATGGGAATCTGTTGGCGTCAGTAACTCATCAGTGTGGGAATCTCTTGGTGTGAATAACTCCTGGATGAAGGAGTTCTCTGGCTTAGGCGACTTATTGGTGTAGAAATGTCCTGGCGAAAGTGACTCATTGGTGTAGATACCTCTTAGTGTAAGTAGCTCCTGAATATACGAGTCTCCTTGTGTTTGTGGTTCAATGGTGTAGGAATCTCTAGGTGTTAGTAAATCCTGGATGTACGAATCTCTTTGTGTAAGTAACTCCTGGATGTAGAAATCCCCTATTGTAAATGACTCACGTGTGTATGTATCTCTTGGAGTAAACATTTCCTGGATGAAGCCGTCTCCAGGTGAAAGTGACTCATCGGTGTGGTAATTTACTAAATCTTTCCGTGTATAAAGTAACTCCTGGATGCAAGAATCTCTAGGTAGTGACGTCTGGATGTAGGAAACTTTTGGTCTAAGTAACATGTTCGTACAATAATCTTTTGGCTGAAGTATCTCAAAGATGGCGGAGTCTCTTGGTGTTAGTAAATCTTTGACGTCAAAATCCGATAGCATATCATCTGCACAAGCATCGGCTGACAGGCGTAGCTCTTCGAAGCATGAATCAGAATGTATAATTAACTCCCTGATGTTTGAATTGTTTGGTGTAAGCATGGTAACATCTTCATTATAAGAGTCACATGCTGTTTGCTTGTCCTTTCTATGAACATTTGTTAGAGAGAGCAAATGTCTAATGTTCGAATCAGTTGGTGTCAGCAATTGTGTAATACATGTATCAGAAGGGGCGAGTATCTCCTTGATATGAGAATCACTTGCTGTTAATAAATTCTGTGTGCACTGATCACATGAATTTAGTAAATTCTTGATATCTGATGAGTTTCCTGTCGACCGAATGTTTAAAGTTGTATGAGGACATCCCTTGTGATCAGGGTCATCTTGTCTGCTTTCGTCATCTTCGGACTCCTCTCCAGAATCGTCCATTTTCGCTTCAAGTCTCTCGCAAAGAACCTTCAGTCTCCGAATCCTTTGCAATTTTTCTCTCCTTGGTGTCAGCAATTGTTTAATACATGTATCAGAAGGGGTGAGTATCTCCTTGATATGAGAATCACTTGCCGTTAATAAATCATGTATGCACTGATCACATGAAGTTAGTAAATTCTTGATATCTGATGAGTTTCCTGACGACCGAATGTTTGAAGTTTTATGAGGACATCCCTTGGGATCAGGGTCATCTTGTCTGCTTTTGTCATCTTCGGACTCCTCTCCAGAATCACCAATTTTAGCTTCAAGTCTCTCGCAAAGAACCTTCAGTCTTCGAATCCTTTCTTTCAGCAATCTTTCTCTCCTCTCCTTAACCTCATACTCCCTAATCCAATGAACGAATGTTCCGATTCGGACCCTCCATTCACTTAGTGATACAGGCATCTTGGCNATGAAAGAGTGTTTTATCAGATATCATTTCGTATCATTTTTGTGCGGTATGTGTTCACGCTTGGATAAACAGGAGGCATTGTTTGCGAGAGTGCAAAAATTGACTTGCGCCAAAGTGATGCCTACACAATTGTATTAAATTTGGATTAGCGGAGTGAGAGAGTGAAATAAATGTATCAAATGAAATGCATTGCATATGCTTTTTGCAGAAGCAAAGTCACACACACACCCCACACACGCACAAGTGTTCGTTGATATTTGATAAACGATATTTGATATGTGTGGCATAATTAATTTTGTTAGGGATGTTATTGGAACTGCAAAGACCGAACTAATACCCAAATCCCAATTGTTTATTCAAGCATCACATAAGCCACTTTGGCGCAAGTCGATGTTTGCACTCTTGTAAACAATGCCTCCTATTCATTCAAGTGTGAACACATACCACACAAAAAATGATACCAAATTGATTTGGGATAAAACACTCCTTCATAAGATGTATAATAATCCTGTTCATAGATGATTAAAAAAAAAAAAAAAAATTAGCAGTTTTCTAGGTGTAAACTTTTTTCGGATTCACACTGTAGTAAGGTCTAAATTGTTATAGTCCATTATGATGGTGAGAGATTGAGGGCCTAAACTAGGTAAATGTAAAATATGCTGGTTGTTTTCGTATTTGATATCCTTTTATTACAAAACAGTCCCTTATGAATTTTTCGATCCTTTAAAGGTACAATGTCCCATTTGTAGGCCCCAATCAATAAAAAGTTTGAATTCCAAAGATATTTCAAATAAAATACTAATTAATAACTCCTTTATCTAAAAATGGGGGTCTTGAAAATGTCTTAATGGGAAAATAACGATTATTGGTTGTCGAATCNGTGCGGTTAGAGAACCCAGCCGGTTTGGGTACGTCTATTTAGGTACTCTTATTGCACAGAAAATGGACATGTAGGTCCTCGGTTTATGCAGTAACTTTTTACAGTAAATGTGAATACATCTTATGAAAGAGTGTTTTATCGGAAATCATTTGGCATCATTTTTGTGCGGTATGTGTTCATGCTTGGATAAACAGGAGGCATTGTTTGCGAGAGTGCATAAATTGACCTGCGCCAAAGTGATGCTTACACAATTGTATTATATTGGGATTAGCGGAGTGAGAGAATGAATTGAATGTATCAAATGAAATGCATTGCATATGCTTTTTGCAGAAGCAAAGTCACACACACACTTACAAATGTTCGTTGATATTTGATAAACGATATTTGATATGTGTGGCATAATTTATTTTGTTAGGGATGTTATTGGATCTGCAAAGACCGAATTAATACCAAAACCCCAATTGTTTTAGCATCGCATAAGCCACTTTGGCGCAATTCGATGTTTGCACTCTTGCAAACAATGCCTCCTATTCATCCAAGTGTGAACACATACCACACAAAAAAAAAATGATACCAAATTGATTTGGGATAAGACACTCTTTCATAAGATGAATAATAATACTGTTCATAGATGATTTTTTAAAATAATTAGCAGTTTTCTAGATGTAAACTCTTTTTGGACTCACACTGTAGTTAGGTCTAAATTGTTAAAGTACCATTATGATGGTGAGAGATTATGGGCCTGAACTAGGTACATGTAAACTATGCTGGTTGTTTTCGTATTTGATATTCTTTCATCACAAAACAGTCCCTTAAGAATTTGTCGATCCTTTAAAGGTACAATGTCCCATTTGTAGGCCCCGACCAATGAAAAGGTTAATTTCTAACGGCATTTGAAATATAATACTAAATTTTTTCCCCAGAAAAGGGGGGCTTGAAAATGTCTTTGAATTGGAAAATAACGATGATTAAATGTCGAATGCAGAAGGGATATAGTAAATGCTTGTCGTATGAAAGCACATTCTGTGGAGCTTTTACTGGTCATTATCATTATCTACAAACTTATTCTTTGAGATGGATATTTCACACTGTGATCATTTTTCTTTTATATTATCATTACTCTCCAAAGGGGAATGTCATCGAAGCCTCATTTAAGTTTGTTCAAAAGTGTAATCATTTATCTAATTTTCTTTTTCTTTTTTCTTTGAGGAGTGGGCTCAATTTACGGAAAGTTAGTTTTCTTTACACTTACGACAAAAGACATGGACAGCGTTTCACAAAACCATCAAAAGTACAAGTTTACCGACATCCCATCGAACAGTGTTAAATTTAAACCGGTACAATAATTAATAGGGACTTTTNAAGTTAAGCCAGGACTAAGTCCAGACTAAACAAGAATTTAAGTTCACACTTCTATGGAATGCTATGTTTCATCTTCCTCCTTCAATATGCATGACAAAGATAATCTACCAAAGACTTTGTTGAAATTCAGTTCATACTCATTATCTTTTTCTTCCCATTTCATTGTAAAATTATTTTGTTGGACACTTTTCATTGAAGGATTAAAATAATCTGTACAGGGTAAATTAGTTTGCAACAGGCACTCCGTAAAAGTGTGAACTAACTAAGTATGCGCTAACTTAGTACGCGCTACCGGAATACCACCCATAGTATTGGTTAAGTCCACACTTTACTTACATTAACATATCTATGGAAAATTGTCAGCTGAACAGCGCAACTATATGAATAACAAGAAAAATAGAAAAGTCACTCTGAATAGCACATATTGTTTTATCTTTAAAACCACTGGGTATGTTTTGTTTCTCATATTAAGCAATGACTGGAAAATAAAAATATAGTAGTAGTAGAAGTAGTAGTGATAGCAGGAGTAACTAGTTAGTAGTTGCACTAGTTAATTTTTCCGTGCTGGCATTGTTGTCTGGATGGTGGATATTGAAGGCTGCCCCAAGCCCCCTGGAGGGCATATACCAATATTAAAATGATTCTTACAATGTTGAGCTAGAATCCATATCAACATTTTGGTACAGAATCATATCTGCATTTCATGATCTATCAAAATAAAGGCATTTTGGAGAGATATCCTTCATTCAAAAGGACCCATTTCTACCATTTTTAAAAACAGTTTGCAAGAATCTTGCGGGGCATATGTGTTAAAGCTTGCCGTGCTTGCATTGTTGTTTGCATGGTGTATATTTAAGGCTGCCTCTAAGCCTCCTTGGGAGCATATACCCCATTTGAACAACTTTAGATCTCCGTTTCCTGCAGGTGATTCCTATAAACTTTGAATGGAATTCAGCCATGGGCTTTCAAGAAGAAGTAGAAAATTGAAACCAGAGGACCTTTTTGTTAAGGGGTGCTATTCCGAAACGCCCTACCCATGGAGGAGTCAGAAAAAACTTCATATCCCTCTTCCTGAGGAATGATTCCTTTATCAACATGAATTCTAAACAGTTTTGCGTGAATAAAATATCTCATTATCGCCATAGGAGCATTTTTAGGAATGCTGCCTCAAGCCCGCTGTCGGGGCATATCCCCGATTTGAACAAATTTAGATCTCTCGTGCCTGAGGATGATTCATACCAAGTTTAATTTAAAATCCAGCCATGCCTTTTTTGAGAAGAAATTGAAAATGTGAAAAGTTTAAGGACGCCTGACAGAAAGCGAACACAATACCTCACTTGAGCCTTTGGCTCTGGTGAGCTAAACATTAACAAAATTAGTGCTCACTACCCCAATCATAATCAATGATTTAAATAAAAGAACTCTATCAAAATTCCCATTTTTAATGATTTAACTGGAAAAAATTTACTCGATACTAGGTGCGCACACTTTTCAGATCTTTGCCTTAAACATGAGTTAATTTTTTTCTTCAGGATAATTTCTCACCCATAATCTCGCTGAAGTGAAAATTCCAGATGCAAAATCCCACAAAAAATAATTGAAATCATTTCGTTTTTTTCATCTTAAGTTCTTGCCGATAATCGCACAGATAATTCAGATAATTCAGAAGTCAACGGGTTAACCCGTTGACTACTGAATTATCTTATTCCCATAGGCTTTACACAGGGACCACCAGGTTCCAGTAAGCAATGTATTAATATCATTATTTTGAGCTCCACTTCCGAGTAGTTAATAAACGGAAAAATCCCACCCCCCTTCGAGCGTACGCAAAGCAATATTCTGTGTAAGCAATAAATGAAGGATCACAACTTAGTCTATGCCGCTACAACTTTCGGGTACAACTTTCTGACCCCTAATAATGGGTATGGGTTTAGACGCTTCAGCCGCACACCCCCGTCCAAACCAAATCTGACTAGCAATCGTAGTAGAAGTAGTAGTAATATAGTAGATATAGTTTTATTAGTAGTAGCTGTAGTACTAGTAGTAGTACTACGTAATTGTATTAATAGTGATTTTACTTCTAGTATTCAATAGTTGTACTTGAAATTTAGTTAAAACTAAACGTGTGTTTTAGTTAGGTTTTTTCTCGTAAACTACCTTTGTTTTGTTTGGCATGATAAATGAATGGGGAACACATAGTAGAAGTATTACTTGTATAATAGAAAAAGTAGTATTTTTATTAGAATCAGCAACAGTAGTAGTAGTAGTAGTAGAAATATGAGTATTAATAGTAGCAGCAGAAGTAGTAGTAGAAGAAGTAGTAGTGGTGGTAGGAGTACGAAGTCGTAGTAGTGGTGGTAGTAGTAGTAGTAGTAGTAATTGTTGTAGTAGTGGTAGTAGTAGTAGTAGTAATAGTAGTATGAATAGTAGGAGTAGAAGTAGTAGTAGTAGTAGTAGTCATAATAGCAAATATTGAAAATGAATAATATAAGCACCTACTCGACATTGTTATTGTCATCATTACTCAGTAGATCAACCAGTCTCAGTACATTTTGAATATTCTCATTCTTGACATTAAATTGATTTAAGCTTGTAAAAGATCGTGTTGAAAGACAACAGCGAATTTATTGATTAATCAAACAAATAAATTCAGGTGCACTGGCATACATAATTTCCTGAATTTCACATGCAATGAAGACGTGTGTTGGCAATAATAATCTCTATTTTGTATCACTTGAAATTTTGTTAAGAAGATGTCTTGTTTCAATGACACTTTTGCAATGACTTTCAGCTAATCAACTTACCATTTCACTAGGGTTTTTTCTGCTCCTGCCTATGAAATAACCCGGACATGCTTTTTATTACCTAAGTAGTATTGA
>BEXV01004605.1:3526-17586 GCA_003118195.1 Hemicentrotus pulcherrimus | reverse complement strand
TTATACACAATTAAAATAAAAGAGCATATGCTTGTTGACAATTTGTTTTATATATATATATATTTTAAATTTAATTTTTTATTCGATTCATCATATTAAAACATACACAATTATAACATTGATATTTTACAGTTATGTAAAAACCATAAAAACAACATAAGGAAAGTTAAACGCAAAATACAGTTATATCTACAAGTCAACGCACCGCTTACTGAGCTGAGAGACTTGCCGGCATAGCGCCAGGTGGAGGGGCATAAATCGAAACTCAATTTGTTAATTTGAAAAAAAAAAAATTTTGTTGAACCTGTGTATTAGACGCACCTCCCCAAAAAGTGTTGTTAATACAACGTTAATTACAGTACAAACAATAACATGCTATTCACATAAAATGTAATTGTTTGTATCTCTGTTGATGAGTTTCCAAATGAATAATAGATCTGTGGTGGTTATAGGATCTTATGGACAGATTCTATATCCCACCCATGCTATTTGGACAACAAACAAATGTTGTATACATGTTCAATTTGTGTAATGAAGTCATTCATAAAATGAAAATTCTATTTTTGACAATATTTCAGGCACTATACGACAATGATGAACCACTGCTGAGTGTTGAAGATGGAATATGGCCTAACGCTGTATTATCCATTACCACACCAGACAATGAGGCTTACATATTGCTTAGGAAAGCCCCAGGAGATAACATTGAGATTAACATCAAACTTAGCGCATTCCGTAAGTACAATTATCTTACTGGTAACTCCTTTAATGGACAAGCTGCACATGTTCTGAACATTCATAGAAAGTCAAAGTAGACTAATTCTGCCTAAATTGATATCATATTGTGGCCTAACTCTGGTCCTGGTTTGGTCAATCAATGGAACAAAACAAAAACAAAAGGGAAAAAAAAGTTGCTACATGTATGTATGATTCATTGTAAATTTTCGTTAATTTGTCAGAGCAGATTTACAGCTTTAAGATGACAAAATTGGATCTTTTCTTTTCAAGTCTATTGATGCAATTGTCAATCACAAGGTATAAGAGGCATCATCGTCTAGCAGATAAGTCCCTAGACTATGCAGTACAATCTCCAAAGACAAAAATCTAATTGAACACCAATTGAATTTTCATTTGGTTTCAATTGGTTCCAATTGGTTTTAATTGGTCTCAATAAGTTTTAACAGGTTTCAATGGTACTTTAATAGGACTTCAGATGGTCCCAATTGGTCCAGATTGGCCCTATTGGACCAATTGGCCTAAATTGGACTTCAATTGGTCCAATTGAAACCAATTGAAAACCTTTCAAAGTCTAATGGGGCTGATTGGTCCAATTGAAATCCCATTAAAGTCTAATAAGGCCAAATAAAACCAATTGAAACCAATATGGTACAGGGTTCAAATCCCTTTCACATTAGTATTGTCTCTTGGCAAGACATTAATCTACATTTCCCAATTGCCACCCACGTGAATCAATGGGTGTATCAAGTATGACAGACATTATTGTTCTGCAAACAGATGAAAGGAGAAATAGAGCTCGATATAAATTTATATGCAGGGAGATGTGATGTTAACCCGTTGCCTACGGGAACCTGGTGGTTCCTGTATTAAGTCTATGGGACTTTGACAATGCAGTAGTCAACGGGTTAATGGAAGTCCCGTCCAAGAAGCCCTTTAGAAGATGTCTGTTGCACCACACATATTTTATCCCCTACCGTAATATCCCTTCGAGACCGCACAGCTTGTAAATCTCACTCCGGAAATGTGTGACATAGGGCTCCCAAAATGTCCTCCATTTCCACCTTAGCCCATCGAGCATGACGGCTTATGCGGCGCCGTGGTGATGAACTTCTAACCCTCATCCAACAAATGAGCAAACTAATAACACAATTTCATTTAGTTCTTTTGGGAGATAAACCTTTGGGCTACCTTCCTAGCAATGGTCCTACTCATATTCACCGAGCTTGGTGTTATAAGATACAGAAAAGTGAAATGTCTTCATTAAATTGTTAATACAATTCAGATTCCTGTATATGTAGCAAGCAATTTGCCAAGATCGTTGAAGCACTTTCACACTTTTATATATCATATGTACAAAAGAATTGCAATTTTATTTCACCATGCATTATGTTCTACGTGTAATTTCACTTTGCCATTCATGTTTACTTTGTAAAAAAAAACTGCAATTCGGCTCTCGGGCCGCGAATGTTTTTTTAATAAAATAAACCATTTTAAATAAATGAATAAATAAATAAATAAATGAAATATTTTTTTAATAAATGCTGAAGTTTATCCCCACTTTGAGCGAGGTATAAGTACTAGACATGTCCCATTCGATATTGTGTCCGTAATTTAATGCCAGTAGACAGGGTAAAGAAAAAAAAAATAACACAACTTCCGCATCAGACAGATGTCTACGAAAATCCGCCCAAAGATAGCTTAATGTATCCATTTTTTTCAATTACATTCAAATACTAGTAGAAGAAAGTATATTTCAGAAATTCATGTTATTCATGATCATCATCATCATCATTTACTGTAGTGGGTATTTTCTCTCTTACGAGGGATTACTGACTTTTGCGGCATGAAAACACTCCCCTCTTCTTTATCTTGTCTCAAGCATTCTTCTCCTTCACACCAATACTGATTTCTTTCTTCACCATATTTTCCTCTTTTCTTTTTCTTCACCAGAATGTTTACCTGAGGGCGCTATAGCATGTAAGCGCTCTGCTGAATGTTACCTGCCCAGTGAAGCCTGTGATGACATAGAACAGTGTCCGGGGGGAGATGACGAAGAGGGATGCTGTAAGCATGTTTATTAGTATAATTAGCATAAGGCGCTGTGACATTAATTTCACTCCAGTTAAACATGCTTCAGGTGATATTTCATCAAAACTATACTATAGGGTATGAGTTAGCATAATGGTTACAATAAGGTTTCAGGTACTTGATGAATACAGTGATAACTATAATCTGGTACAAGGAGGTTATTTGTGTGGCATGTATAAAGACTTAAAGAGAAGGTTGGGTTATTGGGGATAGGTGAATAACAATTTGTGGGCGTTTTCATTGTTATTATGCAAGTGTGGAAGAACATAATAGAAAAATGTTCCCTGAAAAGCATGGCTCTTCAAATTCCTTCATACCGGTAATCTAAATATGACAGGTAAAGAGCTTAAAAATGAGGACCACATTTTTATGCCACAGGTTTGTGTATATAAGTCCCATAACCATCTTTCTGTTTACAGTGCTTGTTCCTTTTACCAAGACTGGACCAAATTTATTATCATTTTGATGATTTTAGAACCTTGCAGTATGAATATACATGTACACACCAATACTAATTTGCTACATGATCAATTTTTCTGATAGATTCCACACCTTTTCTTTCACAATGAAATCGCATGACCAGAATTCAACTTTATCTTTGCAGCCCCTCTAAAGTGTTGGGAGCCCCGAATTTGATGGCAAAATTTCACTTAAATATAATTATTACAATCTCCCACCAGGCCTTATCAATAGCAGTAGTGTAAATTCAAATAAGTCAAACTCCAAAAGGCGTGGAAACTCATTTTTCATTGGTTCGGCCCAGACATTAATAATCCCTCGCAAAACTTTGATTTTTTGTTTTCTTTTTTTTTGCTTAAGCAAAATTAAGCTTGTTTTATCATTTGCTGCTACGTGAGAGTTCAGGTATTGCGTGTGTTGAAGGGCTCAAGATTGATCAGCGATTTTGTAATTGCTTTTGTGTACAGATATACTGTGTATCACCAGTTACACTGCCGCTGCATGTGCAAACACCTGTTAAGGGTACAGATTTCTTATTTTCGAAGGCATACCGTGCTAAAAATTCCTAATTCTCATTTTCAAATGTTGGTAGGTATGCATTAATCTCCTGCTTTGAATGTGAGTCTGACTTCAGCATAAAGAGTGTTGCAGCATTCAACCTGAAAATGTTTCAAAACTCATACACATGTATTTAAGGTAACAACATTATTTGATTGAACGTTGCAACACTCATATATTTAAGGTCGCAATACTCATCTGTACATGTTGCAACAGTATTATGTTGAAGATTGCAAAATTCTTAGTTTAAATGTTTTAAAACTCTTATGTTTAAGGTCAGAACAATTATTTTTAAGGTTGCAACTTAGAATGCATGAAATATATGTAGCGGTATAGAAATCAGGGGTTTCGTTTGTTTATATATCGACTACAAAAAATAGTAATTTATGAAACTTGTATGTGATTATTAATTTTTTTTGCATGCATGCACTAATGACTGTTGGTGAAATTGGCAGTATTATATGTGACTTTCTTTTATCCTCCCCTTTTCCAGCAACCTGCTTTGAATGTGCATCTGAATACGAATGTGTTTATGATTCAGCTTGGGTTTGTGATGGTGAGGAGGATTGCTATAATGGAGAGGATGAATTTAATTGCACAGGTAAGATTGAAAGTTGTATTACTCTTTTGCTCAATGTGGCAACACTATTATGTAGAAGGTCACAGCTGACATATTTTGAATGTTGCATTCTGTTATTCTGAGGTTGAATATTACAACACTTTTATGTTTTTGCATGCATGCATTAGTGACTTTTAGTTTAACTGGCATCAAATGTATAACTGCATTGTATGTGATCTTTTTTTAAAACTTTATTTTAGCAACCCCTCCACCAAACTCCTCCTGCTTTGAATGTGAGTCTGACTTAGGATGCGTTTTGGATCCAGACCAGGTTTGTGATCTTCTAAAAGATTGCTCTAAGGGAGAGGATGAAATGAACTGCACAGGTAAGATTTAAGTTGTTTAAAGTCACGATACTATTTTGTAGAATGAATTCGTGTTGTAACATCACAGATATTTCCAATTCCGTCTATTAAACCATTAGTCAAAACCAGACAGTCAGTTTTTGGTTAAAGATTTTTTTTCTTTTTTTAAATATATGTTTTTATTGGAAAATTTTAAGAAATCACAATATTTACAAATAATTTACATGCATACATTTGATCAATGACTGGGTTTCACTTTTGTTATGAAGCTAATTAAATCTAGTATGCATGTGTATTCCTGTTAAAAGCTTGCTATGGTGATATTGCAGAGGTCAGGATGTGGGATTTAGATGGCATCAGTGAAGTATTGTGCATGTATTTCAAGGCTGGGAACTTTTTAACGAGTCAACTTCTCAATCTGCAATCTTGCAATTGATTGTTATCGTGTAGATAATGTGATTTCTTTAGATTTTCCAATGAAAACACCAATTTCAAAAAAGTTATTACATTTCAACACCCCTGTTTTGAATGCCATAATACTCTTGTGTTGAATCTTCTTCTAAATATTGAGTCAATACACAAGTCCTGCCCAGTGGTCCACACAGGCTTTGGCAGGTCAATTCACAACTTCCAGGTCATCTTGGGTGTATGGCTCTGGCAGGAGTTGGCAGACTAGCAGGTTTTCCATTGTCTGTTCCTGGCCACATTCACATGCTCACATGCCGTGTGTCTCCTAGACCCCACCTCTGCATTAGAACTCTGCATCGTCCGTAGCCGGTTCTTAGGCGGTTGAGGCTCAACCAGGAAGGCCAAGTCTCGCTGGAGCCAGGTCTTTGTGTTGAATGTTTCAGCACTCTAGATGGCGATGTTCTTAGGTTGGATGTTGCAACATTTCTGTTAAAGATTGCAATATTCTTACTTTGAGTATTGCAACATTCTTACTTTAAAGTTGCATCACTTTTATTTTCCATGTTGCAACGTTGAATGCAGCAAAATTAAAAAAATATCAAAACAATTGTACTTTATTGCGACATGTATGTACTTTTTGTTTTTGCATGCATGCACTAGTCACTTTTAGTTTGATAATTTGGCATTAACTGAACTGCATTGTATGTGATCTTTTGTTTTTTATTTATAACATACCGCCCACCCCCACTAGTGAATATAAGTTAAACTGGCATTAGTTAAACTGGCATTGACTGTATAATGGCATCCTATTTGATCTTCTCTTTTCCTGTTATATTCCAGCAACCATCTTTCCCTGCTTTGAATGTGAATCTGACTTCGCATGTATTTTGGATCCATACTGGGTTTGTGATGGTGAGAATGATTGCTATAGTGGAGAGGATGAGATGAACTGCACTGGTAAGATTAAAGTTGTTTAATATCACAATACTATTATGTAAATTAAATGTTGCATCACTCTTTTGATCAATGTGGCAACACTATTATTTAGAAGGTCACAGCTCACCCATTTTGAATGTTGCAACTCTCTTCTTTTGAAGCTGCAACACTTTTCTGTGGAATATGGCAACAATGTTAGATTAAATGTTGCTTCACTTTTTTGTGAAAAATTGTAGCTCGCTTAATTTATTTATGTTGGTACTCTCTTATTTTCAAGGCTGCAACGTGCACTCTTATGCGGTGGTCACATCCCGCCGCACTTGCAAGTGCGTGCTGTCTACGTGCAAAAACGTGGGCAAAATTTGGGTATCTGTACGTGATGAGTACGACTTCCGTACGGATTTGGGAGCACGCAGACACACCGTAGCACTTTTAGTGCATGAGGAACTTTCACTGCGTTCGGGCTACCGATTCACCCCAGTGCGTGTTATGTGCGTGCCCGGTACTGCCAACGAGCGCACAGCGCATTGACTCTGTGCATCTTTTAAATGCGCACGTGATAAGTACGTGGTCCGTGCTTACTGCTTTTTTTTTAATGTTGCAACTCTCTTGTTTTGATGCTGCAACACTCTATAGTGAAAGATAATGCAACAATTTTCTGTGGAAGATGGGAACATTCTAAAGCTACAGTCCCATATACGTCCCGGACCGTCTCGGACCATCCCGGACCCCCGGGACCCCATCCGGGGTGATCCGGGATTTGGTCCGTGTTGACACCGTGTTGGCACCGGGGTGGTCTTGGATGGTCCTGGATGGTCCAGGATGGTCCAGGGCGGTCCGGGAGTTGACCCCGGATGTTTTTGACTGTCAAAAACTGCCGGGGTGGTCCGGGATGGTCCGAGACAATAGTTTGATCCGGGGTGATCCGTGTAGCCACCGTGCTGGGTCCGGGGTCATCCTTAGTGGCGCCGGAGCGGTTCGTGTTTTGATCCGTGGCAGTCTGGGAGTGAGTTATTGACCCCGGATCACCCCGGCGCCCCTACGGATGATCCCGGACCCAGCACGGTGGCGACACGGATCACCCTGGACCAGCACGGGGCAGTCCGTGATGATCCGGGGCTCTGCTGGGGCGATCCGTGTTGGCACCGGTGCGTTCCGGGATGATCCTTGTTGTCACCGGGATGGTCCGTTGTCATCCGTGTTGGCACCGGGGTGGTCCGGGGCGGTCCGTAGTGGTACCGTGTTGGGTCCGGGGAGACGGTCGGCGGTTGCGATTTTTTGAACAAAACATCCCGGACCATCCCGGATCACCCCAGACCATGGTCCGGGATGGTCCGGAGTGGTCCGTGCTCATCCGTGCTTGTCCGGCTTTATATGGGACTGGGGCTTTAGGTTGAATGTTGTTTCACTCCTCTGTAGAAGATTATAGCTAATACCGGTACTTAATTTTTAATGTCGGAACTCTTAATTTCGATGCTGCAAGATGCACTCTTAGGTTGAAGATTGCAGTACTCATCTATTAAATGTTGAAAATTTCTGTTACAGATGGCAATATTATCATGTTGAGTGTTGCAACACTCTCATGTTTAAGGTCATAACACTTTTATTTTCAAGTTTGCAAGATAGAATGCAGACAAATTATCAAAATCAGGGTTTGTGTATATTGACTACCAAAACAATTGTTATTCATTGCGATATTCATGTATGTACTTCATGTTTTTGCATGCATGCAATACTGACTTTTAGTCAAACTGGCATTAACTGTATATCTACCATTCTATCTGATCTTTTTTGAAACTCGTTTATTCCAGTTACCCCTCCAACAAATTCCCCCTGCTTTGATTGTGAATCTGAATATTGTGTTTTGGATCCATATTGGGTTTGTGATGGTGCTGAGGATTGCTTTGAAGGAGAGGATGAATTAAACTGCACAAGTAAGATTGAAGTAGTTATGTCACAATACTATAATGTAAAATGAATGTTTCATCACTATTTTGCTCATTGTGTCAACACTATTATTTAGAAGGTCACAACTCGCTTATTTTGAATACTGCAATTTTCATGTTTTGATACTGCAACACTCTTATGTTAAAGATGGCAACATTCTCAGGTTGAATGTTGCTTAATTCCTCTTTAGAAGATTATAGCTTACAGGCACTTAGTTTTTAATTTCGGAACTCTTATTTTCTATGCTGAAAGATGCACTCTTATGTTCAAGATTGAAATACTCATCTATTAAATGTTGCAACATTTCTGTTAAAGATGGCAATATTTTCAAACTGTATGCTGAGTGTTGCAACACTCTTATGTTTAAGGTCATAACACGTTTATGTTGAAATTGGCAAGATAGAATGCAGACAAATTATAAAAATCGGGTTTCTATATATTGACTACCAAAACAATTTGTATTCATTGCGATATTCATGTATTTACCTCATAGCAGTAACTGTATAAGTCGTATTAAATGAGACTTTCTTTTATCCTCCCTTTCTTCAGCAAAGTGCTTTGAATGTGCATCTGACTATTGTGTTATCGATCAATGGGTTTGCGATGGTGAAGATGATTGCTATAACGGAAAGGATGAATTAAACTGCACAGGTAAGATTGAAGTTGTTTGATATAAATGTAAATTAAATGTTGCATCACTCATTTGCTCAATGTGGCAGTACTCTTCTATTTTCAAGTTTGCAACATTGAATACAGCAAACATATAACAAAATCAGGGTTGTGATAACCACCGAAAGAATGTAACTGGAAGCGACATGTATCTGATTTATGTTTTTGCTAGCGTGCACCTGTGACTGGTAGCTAAAATGGGATCAGATGTAAATTTGCTATTGAAGTAAATAAAATGAAACATGAATAATAATGGATGATTTTTTCTCTTTTTTTCATGTACAGAGGTTTGTCCTGTTACATCATTTGCCTGCCCTGAGCCAGACTCAACATGTATTGAAGAGACACTGCTTTGTGACTTTATACCACACTGCAGAGCTTCAGGATCAGACGAAACTGAAGAACTTTGTATGGTCTCTCAAATATCAGGTGATTTAAAGCTTTCCTCCCCCCTTTCCCCTCCCCTTTACTCTCCCCTTTCCTCTTTCCCTTTCTGTTCCACTCCTCACCCCTACCACTTCCCCCTCTTTGTCTCCAGAGCAAAGTACAGTTTTGAGATCACCTTGGTCAATAGTTTAATCGGTGCCCTTCAAGGCACTCAATAATTGTTTGTTATTTCTTCATTCTCCTTTATTTTATAATAATTTATTTTATACATTCTATTATTAAACATTAATTAATGTTGCATTGAATTTAATTTAATTGAATCTTTCATTTTTGGTTCTAAGCAGTATATCTTTCTCAATGAAATGCATGACCAGAACTTAACTATGTCATTTATATACTCCTTCACTTGTTCTTGCAGAGGATATAACTGTTCCATTTGATGAGTATAGATGGTTAATGACCCCTGTTGCCTATCCTAGTCGGGACATTGATACCCCCAAGGAATATTTTCTTTACCGTGCATCGAGTCCACCAAACTCACATTTGCTGATTGAGATCATAAAATTGATCTTTGATGGTGACGATTCAACCTTGTTTATTGGCAGTGGGCTGGACCCTGTCCAGGTAAGCACTTTAACACTTCTCTTGTCTTAATTCTTCCCCGCTCTGCTTGAATGGTCATTCACCACATTTGCCACATTTGCATTTTTGCACAGAACAATAGGCAGGTATGGAGGGAAGGACTGCTTTAGAACATTAGGTAGGCCTGATAATTACCCGATTTAAATTGGTTTCCCTATTTGTTTTTATTTGTTTTCCCCTGATTTTTTTTCTTCCCCGATTTTACCCCTATTTTCCTGATATTTCCCTACCTTTTCCCAATTTTCTTACTCAAAAGGGGGGAATGTTGTTAGATACCATTTTTTTCCCCCCAATTCCTTGTTTTTTTTTTTTTTTACTCAAGGGGGAGACTTTGCAAAGTACCCTATTAGTGGTTCTGATTACATGAAGCTCCCTTTCAACCATTTTTAACACCGGTATAGATTAATCTTTGACTGCAAACAGTAGTAGTAGTACAGTAAAACCTGTCTGTATAAAAGACCTCCCAATGGATACCAGAAAAGTTGTCTTTATATTGAAGCAGGTGATGTACAGGTTCCTTTAGTACATGTTTTAATGAGAAACCATTTTCAAGGGAAACGAAAAGTATTGTCTTTGTAGACAGGTGGTCACTATTAAAAGCAGGTTTGACTTGAGTAACATTTTGTCCCACTATTGACACTAAAGTGGTTTCTTTTCAGGCATTCTACGACAATGGGTTACTGTTGGCTTTCGCTTATACACTTATACGTGATAGTACTAGGCCATTCCGCCGATCAACACCTGGGAACGAGGCATATATCTTACTTGAGAAAGCTCCAGAAGATAACATCAATATTACCCTGAGACTTAGTTCATTCCGTAAGTGCATTAATGCTTCAGTTTGTTTTCTTCGCCGGTCTTTCAGCACGATCTTTCATTTGCCACACATGCAATTCTGCACTTAACAGTAGGTAGCAATTGACAGGATTGCTTTTGTGTATTAAACACAGTGAGTAATTTGCAACACACCCATTTCCGGTCTGGATTAGCTCCATGATCACCCTTTTAATAAATAAAAATTATAATATAATATGGATACATATAAAGCGCCGATATCCACCAGGCTCTGATGCTCACGGGCGCTTCACACCAGTATAGATTAATTTTGCGCTGCAACCAGTTCAATAAACTTGATGCCTTTGGTATTGTGTCATGCAGTCACGAACAGAGCAACATATTCACTCCTGCTTTCATCGCACTGTTCAACAGTGGAAGGCCCTCTCTCTTGAGGTTATCATGGCTCCATCAGTCGAAGCCTTCCAGCGACAACTATCGACAGAGTCCTGGCACTATGTCGCCACACGTATGCACTTACATATCTGCAAGAATCTTCAGCAGTGAAGGAGGCAGATTATCCTGAAAAAGGAGAAGATATTGATCCCATGATACATAGAGTGTGGCACAGTGAGATTATTTATGTGTCATATTACCTTGTCAGGACACAAATTTAAGAGAAAGGTCGGTTTCAGTTTTCACTTTATGTTATTTTATTTCACATGAAAAACAATACATTAACAAAACATCGTATTAACTAAATTGATATTCATGAACAATATAGTCATCTACAGGTACACAGTTTGTATTGCATTTATACTAGATCATTTCGAAGTTACATGTGAAAAAAGGAACTTAATTAAAAGCATATCTGGTAAAGTGTAAGTTCCTCATAATCATTTTCAGACAGTGTCATTCAAAATCAGGGAAAAGTATAATAATTCAAATGAAAACATAATATCAAGTATACCAAAGTATACAGAAAAAAGAAAAGAAATGATGTAGGATGTATTAACCTGTTGAATGCTGAATTCTTGCATTTCCATTGGCTTAACACAGGGACCACCCGGTTCCCGTAGGCAATGGGTTAAGAGAATGTAAAGAATGGGAGTCAGAAGAAGAATGAGAAAATGGAAGAAGCAGTTTTAGAATGGAATGTTCAAGGTCGCGAGTCACAGTCGGGAATCGCAGTCGGGTTAACCCATTGCATATGAGAAATGGTTGGATCCTGTACTTAAGTGCTTCAGTCATCAAGAAATATTTTGTTCTATATGTTTGAGGGTATCATGTCTCCATCTATATTATATTAAAAAATAAGAGTTTCAAATTTTACTTCTATAAACATATATTGCAAGTTGAAATACAGCTACAAGGTCAAAGGTCAGACTTGGACTATATATTGTGGCATCATCATCAAAAAGTTAACCTAAGGTTAAGTTTTTGAATTTTTGATATAATTTTGAATGTATAAGTTCTTAGTAAATGAAACTTGTACTGTAGGCCTATCAAGTATCCCCAATCATGTGAGTAGAATTTCAGGTCACTAAGTTAAGTTCAAAGGTCATAAAAGATCAACTTAAACTTTGTCGTGGCATCTACATCGAGATTTTGAATGTTTAGCATATTTTCAAAATTGTTTGTTCAAATTCCATGAAACTTGTACCCAAAGTTTATCAAGTATCAGAAATATATGACACAAATTCCAGGTCACAAGGTCAAAGGTCATTTTAGATGATGTTTTCACAACTTAAAGGTACTAGCTATGTCCTTTTTGCAGCCAACCTCAAATACTGTAGAACTTTGCAGGAATTATGAATATATCATATATGTCCTATCTGTGAAATTTTAACGTTAGCAGCGTCCTCATATGCAAATTATGCAAGGAAACCCGTTTACTTGCTAGACTTCACAGTGAGGCACTATTGAGAGACTGACTGGCTTTTTTTCTTCTTTGGTAATAACATACATGAAAAGAGTTGTAAAGGATACATGAGCATTTGTCTACATCAATAACCCACTTCTTGTGAAGGCCAAGATTAAACTGGTTGAATCTTTGCGCAGCATAAAACGTATAACCATCCGGTACAATTGTCTGAAAATCAAGACTATTACTTTTGGGCCCTATAGCCCTAAAGTCGATTTGACAACTAATAGACGTTATTTTCCCACTTGAAGACATTTTCAAGCCCCACTTTTTTTTTAGGGAAGTTCTAAATTAGTATTATCTTTCAAATGCAGTTGGAATTTATTTTTTTCATTTTTTTGGCCTGCAAATGGGACATAGTACCTTTAATATGAGAATTAATCAATCATTTTTCATATTCATATTCATATTTATTTATTAAACAAAATTAATTTGTTCATATTTCATTCAAGTTATCGATTGTGGTACAATTAATAGTAAATAATTTTGTTGATGATTCGTAGTCAATATTCACTTCAAAATGCTGATTATATTCAGAGGATTTTATTTTTTGGGGCCTGCTGATGGGCCACCATGCCTATAAATAATGTTCCAACCTCAAATTTTCATCATATCGAGACCGCTGAGAGCTTTTCCCTTGTATACATTCTTACTGACACAAATTATTTGTTAGATGATGCTTTAGAAGTTTCAAAGTGGAGTTGTTTAAGCACTTTGACATGAAATTCAAAGGTCGCAGTTTGATCCTGACTTGTCACTAATGTCTTTTAACAAGGCATTAATCTACATTTGCCACTCAATACCCAAGAGAGAAATGGGGACCAGGTAGGATGAAGAAAGCTTTTGTGTTAGTATGGAGTGGAGATGGTGCACATTGTGGGTGAATAAATCCGATGACCTGGGTATTAATATCTTTAAAGCGCTGAGAGAAGGTATTCCGTATTAAGCGCTATATAAATCAAGATTATTATTATTATCATATTAAAGGGAATATATCATGGCAAATACTGGTTAACGGCATCTACGTCTTCTTTTGGAGAACTGCACCTAAATGAACGGAATCGATGAACTGGGTCAGCATGCGCTATAGTGTTCGCGTAACAGACCAAAGTTCTCCTCATGCTTCGGTCTTGCATATGTTGCATGCACATGAATGCTGCGGTTGCGTCGTCAGTAGTTGTATTATACCCGATTGGCCTCGAGTAGGGCCACTGGAAAGACACATAGTCTCGTCATGATACAATCCCTTTAACCCTTACTGTACTGTACATTTTCGGAGATTGCGCCCCAACCGCTTAGAATTTTGAATTGTCATTTCATGACTTTTTCCCCTCAAGTCTTATGCACATTTTGATACCATTTTCGTTGAAATCGGATATACCTGTAAGGTGTTACATAATAATTAGTATGCACATGTCATTCAAATCTGTACGGACAAATATGTAAAGTTTTTTGTAAAACGCATAAAATTAGCATTTTGCATAATTAATTAGGCTATAACGACAAAAATTTGCATATTAGGAAAAAACTAATTATACCATCTTGTTCCTTACGTAAATATCTACAAACATGCAAATTTTCGCGTTCATCGGACATTCGACGGCCG
>BEXV01004601.1:0-18894 GCA_003118195.1 Hemicentrotus pulcherrimus | reverse complement strand
CCCCCCCCCCCCCCCCCCCTCCGATACCCCCTCACAATCAGCGGCCTTGTTATTTCATGCACTGAGTAATATGTTTGGTGCCCAATCCCCATGTCTTGACCTTATCTTATACAGTAGTATGCACTCTGAAATGAATGAACTCGTCTAGATATTCCACTCCATTTGCTATGGATAAATGGTAGGAATTGACGTTAATGAGGCTCCAACTGATCAACAAATGCATTACAGAGTCATAATGTATGAAGAACATGCTATCAGAAAGGATAAAACATAAACCAGTTTCTGTAAAGGAATTCATCACAGAAATTTTCATGTTTAGGTTTCAACTTGCATAGTAACGTTCCTCTGACGTTTTGGCAATTGAAGTTTAATACTGGTAGGTTTGTTCTGTTCGGTCTGGTAAAGAGATTTGTCGCACATAATAAGGTTGATTCAACTTTTTAAAAGACGTTGTGAAGATCTTTCCATATGGAGTCGCCCAATTTTGTCGAACCAATCATTCAAATGATTGAACCCAAGTAAGCGTATCAAAAAGCATACCACGCCTTTATACGCCTTATTTTCATATTTGTTTAGAGGATTAAAGATCGTCGTTTTGGGAAAATACACATTTCTTCTTGAAAGCCTTTCTCCCCACCTCACTATTTAATCTATCAGCCCTGGTACTTCACATCGGTCTCCATACCCTTAGGCATGTTGTTAGGTAATACGGTAAATATTAGACATTGGAATCTTCGTTATTTACACCCTTCACCCCTCAGAGTGTTTCCTACGCGTATTGCATAGAAGAGAATTCTTCGAAGAGAAGCGTTTGAAGATGCTGATAAATAATTTGGAATCCTTTCAATTCTCTACACTTACAAATAGTGCGCTTTTCATTGTCTGAGTCCTTGGAATATCTTCGATACCCCCCCCCCCTTCTCCACCTGCACCCCTTCATCGGAACGCAAACATACCGGAATGGGTGGGGTAGACCAGGGACTGGTTCCTATATTTACAGGGGCGACGGAGCGTCTTTCAAAGTGGGGCTTAACCAACAAAAGGGCACTTTCTAGAAAAAGGGGCATCTACAAAGGGTAGCATCAAAGCGAAAAACGCAACATTTATACATTGAAATATACTCCTATTTTAAATCAGATGTGATCTTCAACACTTTCTCTTTACGAGATCCAAGATACTGCCCCAGCACCATACTTAGCAGTTGTATGTGATTGCCTAAAGATTCATTTGCGAGGGAGCGAAGCGAGCAAACAAAATATTAAGGTTTGTGAGGTCGTAATTCGACCTATTACATCATGTCATTTAAAAGAAATGACCAATCCTAATGGGTTTTAAGCACAATCTCCGAATGAAAGAATAAATAAGACATTTACGTTACTCAAAGAGATACATGTAGGTCTACTTTATAAATGCAAGCAAGCTTAGGAAGCAAGTTTGAGAAAATTCGAGAAAAAAGGCCGTGCGCATGTTTAGGAGCTTACGAGACCCTTGATATGGCTCTTTCATTATGACGGCATAAGCTCACACGTTGTAAGCGTCAATTCAAAATTTAGATGAAAAGGGGTACTTTAATATCAAGGGCAGTTTTATAGAAAGGAAAAGGGACCCTTGTCAAAAGTTTTAAAAAAATGAAAAGGGGAACTTATCAGAGACGAAAAGGGGCATTTACAGTATGAGAAGGTGGAAGGGGCACGTATTCAAATGAAAAGTGGCACTTATCTGAAGTAAAAGGGGCACTTTGGGGGTCCTTGAAAAGTGTGTGTGTGGGGAAGGGGCAATGTGACCCATTGTCCCCCAGGAGTGCCGCCTCTGCCTATCATCCATAGTTGTGTACTCTGAAGCTGTTAAGAACTGATCATAACACGTTGTTAATTTGCTTGGTCATCTGATAATACTAATCAAACTGACATCAACCCATCATTCAACCTCAAGCAAAGAAATATATATACCAACGTCTTCATATCACCTCTCAATTACAAACGTCAAACAACAGACATCCAACCTGCATTTTAATCTTGTTCTGTTTTCCATGTCATTTTCAGGCCTTTAGAAATCGTGCTTTCCCCTGTCGTCGCTGTGTGTTTTTCATTTGTTCCACTCGCGTGAGATAATATTGACTCTGTCGGTCGGTAGAAGGAGACGCCAAATTTGTTTTGGCGTTACGCGTCGAGCGCATCCCATTTAGTGCTATCATGCTAACCTTCAATATTAACCACTGCTGTGCTTAACCGTGAAGACCTATCGTACTGTTAACCCATTTTATGGAAAATTTCCACATTACTGATCATTCTTAACATCACCTTTGTTCATGAAAAGTGGATACCATAAAAAAATAGACTAACCTTGTATCATTAAATGCCAACGCCAGTGATTTGAAAAGAATATGTAGATTTACAATTTACAAATTGACAACACATGGGCGAATTTCAAACACCTGTTCCCTTTTTTTCTTTCTTCTTTTTTCGAGGAGGGGGAGGTGTGCTGGGGCAGGTGCAATATTACTTACTTTTCGAATATTCACAATTTTAAAATTAGCAGCATGGGTTAGTGGTAGCAATAAGAAGGAAATATACCTGTGCAATTCTAAACAGATAATTTGATTACTTGCAGTAGAATACCTGATAAGTAACTTTAATAAAATCAAACATGATCAAGCACATGGCATTGGAATTTGGTTGTTAACTTCATTTGCTTTGACAACAGTTAGTATCCAGGAAACTGAGGATGTTTAGAAAACCATAATATCCATATTTCGTTAAAAGAACCCAGTGTGTGAAAGAGGAACAAGATAGAGAGGGAGAGAGAGAGGGGAGAGAGAGAAAGAGGGGAGGGGAGGGGAGGTGATAAAGCAATCAGCATAATGATAGAGAGACAAATTAAGTATTTGATTTTACATTTTTTTTCAAAGATGATCATTCGCCGAAAATAGAGAGATTTTTTTTAATATATATTTGGCATTTCTTGTTCAGCTTTGTCCTTCTCCATTTAATTCTCTATCTCTCTCGCCTCCCTCTCTCTTCTCTCTCCCTGACTCTCTCTCTCTCTCTCTCTCTCTCTCTCTCACACTCTCTCTCTCTTTCTTTCTTCGCCCTCATTGTATCTCTCACAGGCCGAACATTGTGTATTTGACCATCGTACCCCCCCCCCTCTCTCTCCTCACGGGTCCCTCTGTCGTCACGGGCTCTCATGCGTGTTTTCTCTGAAGGAATTATGAAATAATTTAAACGTGATTAATGTGTATGTATACACAAAGAGGATGAATAGTTATCTTCTGATCCACCATTTCTACCTTTATCTACATTGCCCAGTGGAGATGGGAAGAAGAAAAAAGGTGGGCGGGGGGGGGGGGTTATTATGTATCAGGGGCATGTATACAATACCCATACTATAATACAACATCTAAAATCAGCTTGGGAATGTTAGGGAGTTAAGGAAGGGGGGTAAGGACAAATGGACGCAGTCCACGTTTCTACTGTTAAACCACTACATGAAAGCATCGTCAGATTGTTATTTGCACAGGATGTTTCATTGTTATGACTGTTTGCCTAGATCCAACGGTCTATGCCCTACATGGATGATGGCAAATATCAAATAATGAGACTTCTCGCCTCATTTCATTCAAAACAAGCGATAATGAGTCTGTGATATTGATGTAGAATTACATGTTTAGTGTGATGTGCACTTGGGCCCTTGTTGAGATATATTGTGCTGTTTGTGGCGATCACGTCCATTTCTCAGAAAGTTCATTAATATTTGATCTTTTTATAATCAGTTCATCATTCTATCTTTTAACCCGTATTACATATTGTTTATTCTCATTTCAGAAAAATAGACTCTCGTACATATTCGGGTTATCCAAACACTAATTAGCGTCATGTGGTAGATTATAATCAGAGGGTTATTGATATGCGTTTAAACACTCTGCTGTTATGTGGGTTATAGCTATAACTTTTAAGGAATCTAATCAAACGTTTTCATGAACAATTATGGTTTTAACTTGAAGTCTATAAAATGGCCTCTACGACGTTGATCATGGCATAAACCTGCCAATACCCCCCTCTTTTTGGTGGTTGTTGTTTTGTTCTGTTATCACTTCAACAAATAACATAGTTATGTGCAAACTTGTTGGATAAACTTAATGGTAGAGTCCTATCCTGAGGGGCTCTATTAATACTTTGTTTACAAGAGGGTTCACAATGACGCTCAATCGATTCCTTTCTTTCTTTTTCAATAAATTGACTGAAGTAAAGAAAGGGCACGCTGTGTTTCCCTCATCCCGTGGTTGTGTTTCAGGGTCTGTTTCTTTACAAAGAGAAGAACCACGATTGATATCTATTGTTACGAAGACACGTCCAACCTGTGACGGGTAAACAGAACGCCCTCTTGTCTCGAGATCATTGGGTTCATAGTCGCCTGCCAACCTTGTCTGGTATAGCTGCCACCAGCTGCAAATGAGTCGGGGGATTCACTGAAAAATTAGATCATGTCTATATGTACTCAGGCTCATGAATGTTTTTTCTTTTTCCCCTTGATAATTTAACATGAACATCCATGCTAAATGCGTGTTTGAATCGCGTAATGGTATACTGTTTCTTTTTATGTAATATTTGGACATTCCCACGCATTAGTTGTTTTTTTTGTTGGAAGTCATGAGGTCACATTGAGCAAAGATTAAGGCATATTGCTCGAACCTTTTTATATCTTACATCTGACTAATAAAATATAATTAATCCCAACGAGTTGATGCAATCGAAATTTTCGGCAATTGGGAAAGAAACATTCATGATTAATTGAGAATATGTTGATTGCTTGAAACACAGGATAAAATATTCATTGGTACACGATCTAAAAATGTATATCTTCACAATTGCTTTAATTTACAATTCACTTTTAAACATTTTACAAATATATTTGGTTATAACAATAAAACACACATTTTTCTCTAGCATATAAACATCGTATGTTACATAGCAAAAAATAACATCAACAGAAGAATCGTTTATTAACTTAACTTTGGCATATTTACCTATCAAAATAACACATACACATGTAAGTATGTCATATTAAAGTAAGTAATGTGTATTTGTAATTGGAGTTAAATCATTCATCAACCATTTCTTCGACTAGACACAATTTATCCGTGATCGTTTTTGATGTACGAAGGCATAAGTGTGATGTGTGTAAGACATGTACATGATACATGTATGCGATGGTTGATGAGCCACAAACTGTGATATCCTCCTTTTACTTCCTATCATGGTTAACATTGACACATAAAAAAAAAACAGTTTGTACTCCTGTCTTTCAACCATTATGCAAGTGTATTGATAGCTTAATGATTCTTTTGAATATCTCACATCTTACTTTAAAATATTGTTAATGATGGAAGCTATTCAGGTATCCATGGGCAACAGTGGCGTTAAGCTTACACTAAAACGATTATTACCAGGTTTACTCTCGCCTACATGTATAATACAACTTTGACTATGGATCACCTACTTATCTTTTATTACTGCAAAGGTTTTGAGCTCAGAGAGAAAAAATACTATAACTCATTACACAGGACATAAAAACATTGACATTTTAATGCAGTTTGTATCTGACATTTACCATGGTTCTGTGACAAATAAATAGATTACGGCTTTTACTGAAACATCTGATTTATTGTTTGTTTGTATAGCTGTACGTTTAGACTATATACACCTTAATGCCGACTGCCTAAATATAAATAGCTCGAATTAGTCACAAAAACAACAGTCAATGGTAATCAGATTTTAAGTCATCTCTCAACGCACTTTGGACATAAGCTTTAATACTTTAAAACAAATTGAATTCAGTTTAAGGCATAAAACCAATTAATAATGAGCTACGACTCGTAATAGTAATCGACGGACATCCACAGAAAAATATTATATTGGCCTATATTTAAAAATGAAAAATATATGCATTTCCGTCAAACGAAATGTTGAATTTACGTTGTCACTTCCTGTCAGAGAACTTATTCATTAATTTGCATAAAGACATTGAATTCTTAGTTTTTAGATTTCCACTAATGTTACACCGCAACGAAAATGATAAAGAACTATTCCTCAATATTCATGTTTCAATGAATATTAAAATTGAATAAAATTGGAAAGTTGATATCTGCATCAGAATTTGCTGATATAAACCGATGAATACATGAATAACATTAGCGTGTTGATTTATCAGTTAAAATCCAATGATCTGGGAAAATAAAAGCAGGACATGTTCATAACCGGTGATGTCAAAGGTACAACAAATAGTTTAAGTTTGGAGAAAAAAAATGCACTGTTAAATACGTAAATTACTCAGTAATTTCTCTGAAATCTTAACTTTGTGTTCAAGGGCGGGATTTAAGATACCTTATACTCCATTTACATACAGTGAACTCATTGCTCTTTACATGCGTCAAATATATCCATATGTAGAAATTTTCGATGCCGTTTGCTGCGGCCTTAAACATTCTTATTAGGCTTACGAAAAAATATTTGGTATTTCCAAAATTAAAAAACCACATGTATAAGAAAACTACAAAAAAGTTAAGTATTCATAAAACATGCCATGTTTTGTGCTTTAAATCTTCGCAATGATGAAGACAAATTCCTCCGCAGAAGTGTTCACGTTTTCAAGTTATATGCATCAAATCATTGATTTAAAAATGGATTAGACGTTACGATTAAGCCAGTATTCATTCATTATATTTTTGACTGCGTAATATTAGCGATGTTTCCTTGTAACAGCTCACTCAATACATCATTCGTAGTTAAAACCCTATGGTGAAATCCAATTAACATCAAGAAACCAAAGATTTATGATAAAAATATTCCAAAACCTAGTCACTGTCACCTCTTTCGCACTTAACCATTTCTTTTCCATGCACACTTCTTTGACTTGCGTATTTATATAAACTTATGCTTCATGATTGTATAAGGTCCTCGTCATCTGCAAATCGTACCGATTTCCGTACAGATTTCCTGTCCTTTTTCGGCTTTTTCTGGACATCGTCCGGGTTCGTTGGGTTCGAGGTGGTCGTTGACGGCGGTGACCGTCTCCTAACTCCCGATGGCTCATCCTCCTTTCTTGGAGGACTAGGTTTTACTGGAGATGACGGCACTGGTGATGTCTTTGCTGAAGTAGGAGATGGAGTGCTCCTGCGTGCATTGGTACTAGGTACGTCAGGCGGGTAATTGAAAGATTTTGGAGGGGGAGAAGGGGATGGAGGTTTGCTACTCGAAACAACCTTACTAGGACTGTTCTGTTTTCTTGGTGAGATGTTACCTGGAATGACAGATGTCTGAGAAGGAGGTGAAGGCGCTTTAGCCTTGGAAGAATTTGTGTGTTGTCTCGGGGAAGGGGGTTTAGTTGGCGTGTTCGTAAGGGTAGGGGAAGGTGATTTCCTTTCTTTTGATAGATAGCCAGGAGTATCAGGAGGACTCATCGTCGTGATCATGTCCTGGGGTGACGTTTCTCCGGAGCGAGGATCATGACTAAAAGCGACATCATTCTCATCGCCACTGCTAGTACGACCACCGCGAGGAGAGGTCGATTTACGAGGCGACTCTGGAGGAGAATTCAAGTCCGGATTAAACGCTACAGTTACTTCGAGCTCTCGTGGACTTGTGCTTTGTGTCATGTCGTCATCGCTTAAGATACCTTCCATGAGATCATTCTCCTTATCATAGCTACTCGTCCCGATGCCTTTCGAAACACTATTCCCGTTCGACATATCACTATCACCACCACCACCACCGAGGTCCCTCTTTGCACGATGTGCAATGATGTCAGCCACTGCTCTGTTACTGTTACCAAAGTCATTCTCTTTTGAGTCTGTTTCACCAACGTTTAGGATCACACTAAGGGTTGAAACAGGTGGTCTCTTTTTTCTCCTGGCATGAATCTGGTGCTCAGACGTACCTTTTTCTTTTAGAATGTGCACCGTTGTGGGCCTCTTGCTTTTCTGAGCCGCCCCGAACGGATCGTCTTTGGAGGAAAGCCTCTGGAAAGACTTCACCAGGTACAGCGTCAAGTTCTTGGCCATGGCTGAAGATTCACAGAAGACCGCATGGCAATCCCAATAGTGGTCCATAGCAGGGTTCTCGTTTCGTGAAACGAAGCAAAAGATCTTGTTGTGGTAAGGGTCGGCTGCACCGAAGGAGAGCTTGTTGATGGGAAAGAAAACATTGCCGAAAGGCCCCTCGGCGACGAAATACTGGGAATCGGCGAACATGGTGCTTACTCCTGCATCCAGAGGTTCCACTTTGATACCATTACTAACCACTTCAATCTCCATCTTTCTCACAGTTTTCGATTTTAGAGATTTGTATTTCCTGTACATGTCATCCACTGGTTTGAGTGTTTTATCCAGGCCCACTTTACCCTTTAACTCCTCATGTCCTAGATAAGCCACCGTGTAACGGGTCTGAGGTGACACTGGTTCGAAACTCTGGCTCCGTCTCTTCCAAAACGCCATTTCACCACGAATTCAAACACTAACCTTTCACAAAATGTATATAAATCCTTGCTTACTGAGAGTTGCGTGATAACAAATGTTTATAAAACCACGTTATTTCAGTTTCTTGGTCATCGCATCACCTGTATACCATCCTTATCCAACTAGAGAAAAGACACCGAATGGAAACGCGAACTAAAGGTTTTAGTTCAGAAACGTTTCAATGTGTGTGTGGGGGTTAGCTTTCTGTATTGTGAGAGTTAAAACAGAATACACTGTAGGCTCTGCTTTGACGTTTGATTTCTAAAGGGAGCATAACCCGCGCCTCGATAAGTCCATTGTCACCGACTGATGAAATGCAAAGTGGAGTTACGCCAAATCGATGGGCAGCTATGCATGCGAAAGGCGAGGTAGACAGTGAAAGCGGGAGGTTCGTCACGGGGGTAAAGTGTTGCCGAGTTGCGCATCAAATAAACTTTACCAATACGTTGTGTGTGTGTCTATTACTCAAAAGTCAAGATTGCAATCAAAATGTTAATAATTACCCTCCTTTCAAGAATCTTAATAATATTTTCTACCTAGTGTCTTTCCCATTTCACAATCACGCTGTTAGTATCACGAATCTGTAAGTGGTAGTTACGCATTCTCAAATCGGCAATTAGGTAGAAGTCTGTTGAAGAAACAATGTCAATACTGGCTCGTTGTCTGAGCCCATTGGCATACAGGTTTTGTATTGAGTGGCGTAATGTAGCCTATTGTTCAATACGAGGTATTGTTAATGAGAGATCGAACTTAGAAGTGTCAAGGGTAGACTCAGGCCATACCGACCACGCTGGCATGACGACGACCTAGATCGGAACAAAAATTAGATATGGTGATATCAAGAAACTGATGAATCCCATATGCATTTTGAAAAAAAGGAGTAGAGAAAGTTTGGCCGGGAAATCCCTCTTTAATTGTGTTGTGGTTTCATTCGATTGTAGAATGTTATTGGCGTATTGCCATTTTTATCAGTTTAATTATATTGTTAATTTGCAATTTATATTTTATAACAAAACTTCATTCAGCGCGCGTTACAGCTGCACTTCTAAAGCCAGGGTAATTATGTTGCATTATTGTAGAGCGCTTAGAGACTTCTGACAAAGTAAGTGTTAGGCTCTATATAAGCACTGTAATTATTATTATTATTACATATTTTGCTTTACATATGTATAATATTTATTACAAATATCCAAAAGGATTTGTTAGTTTTATTTGTATTGTACATATATGGTTCTTTTTCGGTATATGAATATTTCACCTGACTATGACAGAATAGGAGAATATCGTGAGCAGGGTCATTTATGTCATAAATATGCATATTTTGACCGATATTCTTTGAAAAAATAAATACACACATTGAATTGATTAAATTGATATATATACATTTACATGCCTTTGAATTAATTAGTGAAAAATCTCTTAAATACATTTCAATATTGGTCTGACATAAAACGTGCATGCTTTCAATTTAATAATACAACACAGCCATGCTAACACAATTATACAACTGATGCAGAATAGCCCATACAAATAATGATAAATTTCAATACTGAAAAGAAACACTAGCACTTAAACATATTCTTGACATACGTCACTGTATTGTACATGTTGTAAGTATTCTTCCTTCTTCGACACTCTTCAACAATCGGTATAGAGTACAATATTATTTGTCATTATCATGATTACCATACTAAAAATACATCTTAAACAAACAACCTATAAAATATTCACATGATTATGATAATGATTGTCTTTCATGTCGTTAGTGCATGGTTGTCACTCAGTTGATTTTTGGTTTAATCATGAGCAATGTTCAGAGTACAGTTTCCAGACCCACATCTGCGAAGACTTTTTATTACATGACATTTATTTTCTGTCATAATCTATCTTCAGATCAATTTTCCCTGTCTATAAAGGTGTCAGCATAGCAACGTTGCCAGGGATGGGGTGGCTAAAACCGTCATAAAAATACGACGAAAACAGCTGCTCTGCTTGGTTGTCTCAGCAACTAACGTACAGTGTGTTCGCTATAATTAGTGCATGCTATGATGAATTTCATTATTATATTAGAAAATCATGTACAAGAACGTATGTCAACGATGTGGTGTTTATTTTTATTTCGAGGAGATTTTAAAGGGAGATGAAATGGCACAGTCATGCTTTTTTTTTATCTGTTTGTGAGCTTTCCTGTTCAAATTACATTTTTAATCATAATTCAAGGATGGTATTAAATATTCAAATAATTTCACACAAGTTATGTACAATTAAAAGGCGAGCAATAATGATAGGAATATATTTTGTTTTTCAAATAGAACTTATTATAGGTGTAGAGGTGTTGTGGTCGAGTGGATACGTCGCCAGACTGTCAATCACAAGGTCCGCGGTTCGAGTCCCGCCGCAGCACTAATGTCCTTTGGCAAGACATTTGTCTACATTTGCCACACTCCACCCAGGTGAAGTAAATGGGTACCTGGTAGGAATTTATTCCTTGAAATGCTAGAGCGCCGTATGGCAGCCGTGCTAAAGCCAGGGTAATAATCGGGAGCGCCAGGAGGGTCAAATCTGACTGACATGAGCGCTATACAAGAACCCACTATTATTATTATTATTATTATCTTATTTTGGTCGGTGTTTTATCTCATGCCTTTTCTTTCGTGTTATTAAATTGATGTGATTTGTGTTTTCTACATGTACAAGTTTTCAAGGGAAGCAGAGTGGCGCAGCGGAAGCGTGCTGGGCCCATAACCCAGAGGTCCGAGGATCTGCTAATAATTTTTGAAGAACTTTTTCTTATTGGCATACCCTTCTTGGATAAACATTTGTAGATGTTTTCAATATAAGTAGAATTGCTATATATTATTGTTTTTATTGTAAGTTGACTTTTCATTTAATGTCTGGACCCCAGAGAAGACCGATTGAGTGGGATATCCAGCCATTCACTATATTCTTGAGTTGTATAGTTAAGTTCTTTTCTATTTTGTTTGATTTTCTTATTTTCATACTGTGATTAGGGGGAAAATACCTTACCGTACCATTGTAAATTGCCACTGATCCATTACCCCCCCCCCACCCCCGTGAAGCTCCTTAATGACCAAAACTCACCCATTCAGGGCTTCCATTTCAAAAGGTTTGCTGACCATGGGGTTGGTATGACATTCGCCGCAATGCTTCGATACAGCCACCCCGATCAATAGAGCCTCTGCCCTTTCACAATGAATAAACATCCTGCCCTTCTCTGACAAGTACAAAGGGCGTCAGTGCCATCTTCCATTTAACATTTAATTTCATTTATTAATATTTCAAAAACGTTTCATAAGTAAATGTAAATTAGAAGATGAAACACCTTTAAAGCAAGTATTTGTTGGCATAGTCCCAGATACATGCTTGTTGATCAACCTGTAGATTAAAAATATAGTCGTCTTTCTGACAGACTAAAGTCTTTCTTACCATTATAAAGACATAATGAAGCAGGAATATTCCTAATCATGCAGAATAGCTCAACATACCCTCTTGTAAAACTGCTTAGGTTTTGCCTCATGTCAGGGCTACTTCACTGTTTTAAGATAATTATTTTAAAAAGTCAATGCGCAGCACCATTTTTGTATTGCCAGGGATAATCATATTCATCTCGTTAGTAGGGTTTGACCGTACAGTTCACCCTCTGTTGTTGATGATAGATTCATCATGCACACAGATCAATAATTTCTTTTGAATAATAATGGCGAGTGTCTTGACAATGAATTACTCGTATCCTCGTTCTCTTCGTTATCCCTACACGTCACTACGAACAGTGTCAAGGTGCAGGACAGCCTGAACGAGTTGTTATTTTGTGTCCTATATTTGTGTGTGTCCTACTTTTGTTTCGTGACCCTTCCATTGTGCTTGAATGGAATTTTCTTTCTTGTTAGATATTTAATTGTTTACTGACCATTGGTAGAGAGATCACGCAATAAATCAAGAAATATAAAACATTTGCATTTATGTTTATAATCGGATATCCTTCATTTTCAATTCATCGTTTCGCGCGCACTCGCACACTCTTCCTCTCAAGTTCGTGATTTCTCTTGTTACGTGTTTGGTCGCATTATATAAAATCAAGAGGCCTAGTCCTTAGGGTTATTTCTCTTCCGATTATCGCATGCATAATTTCCAAAACGATAGTGAAAATAAACCAAGAAACAAACATCACACAACCTTGTTCGTGTAATATGATAATAATAATAATGATAACGATGTCTTTTGGTCTATAGCGCCGATATCCCGCCAGCGCAGCCGCCCATGTACCTTGCTCCAAAATTCACTAACACTGTATAGGTTGAATGTGGGTTGAATAGGATTTTACTTTTATTATGATCAGAACAAAAGTGAATATGATTCACAATGTTAAGCATTCAATAAAATGAGCTCATTGCAAACTACATCAAAAGAGGAAGTCGTAAGATATGAATAGAAAAAGGGAGGGTACCCTAAACCTTAACAAACACTCAAGTCAAACATGATTTGTCAAAGTTTATGATATTACGATATGAATACACAATAACAATATTTTACAATAGACAGCGTCATACCTTTGATACATGAAGACCTTTGTCTTTGTACAAAAGAAGACTGTTTTGATATCATGCGAATTGTCGCCCTGTGCAAATAATAGATTTGAGATAATCCCCCCCCCCACCCTTGTATACTTCAGGGTCAAAATGTCAGGTTTCGATAGATTATGATGGGTAATGATGTAAGGGTGTTTATCCACCTGATGATATAGCCCGTTATTATGAAGTTGAAAGAAATTGAAAAGATCTAAGACATATTTAAGTGCGCCCTCATTATTAAGTTATTATGAAGTTGAAAGAAAGTAAAAAGATCTAAGACATATTTAAGAGCGCCCTCATTGCAGCCACGAACTACAATTTTATTTTCTTCACATTTACATGTTTATGAAAATTTATGTTTTATGAAATGTTGGACTCTCAAACGTATATAATTGCATAATTTACTTACCCATACCACTGATTTACCTGAATGCCTCTAAGAATCATTCATAAATTTTAGTTAATAAAAAAGAGATAGTGTCATTTGCAGTTTTGTCTGGAAAAAGGGAAAAGACGGAGTAACCCCCAATAAAAGTCTGAGTGAAGAAAAAGAAGAAAGAGTGTGAGTGGGAGAAGTAGTTATTCTAGGAAAATCAAAACCGTACATGGAAAATGAAAAGAAAACTGGCACTCCCAAAACAATCTTCACCTATTTTCAAGACGGTATAGCATTTGGTCAGCCATTATTGTTCTAAAAATGGTTTCCCTGGATACGGTTTGTTACACTTCTCAAGGTGACCCTATTATATTTACGTCATCACTCTTTGTGGTTATATCTTGGTATAAAACACATCCAACTAGATTCTACCTTTTTCAAATGATAATACACCAACAACAACATCACAACATCATTTCTGTCAGATTTGACACTCCTTGCCCTTCACAATTATTATTAAATTCCTGCTATAGGTACCCATTTACCTCACCTGGGTTGAGTGTGGAAAAGTAGATCAATGTCTTGCCTAGGACGTTAGTGTTGCTGCAGGGATTAGAACCTCATACCTTGTGGTTTAACACAAGACCACACTTATACTATAATTAATCATCCCTTTTTTACGTTGCCGATGTTTCATTTTGATGTAAAACTCCAAAAGGGTGTCATCGCTCTTTTAAAAAATAAATATATAAATATATGCATGTCCCTAAATTTCTAAAGGATCCGTGAAGGAACCAAGTTGTGTATTTGATGATAATAATATTTGTTTTAAAATTTGTTGTCAACTTTGTTCCCCCCCCCCTCTCTCTCTCTCTCTCTCTCTCTCTCCCCCCTCTCCATATATCTCTCTCTGTATCTCTTTCTGTCTGTCTCTCTTTCTCTCACTCCTTCCCGCTCTTTCTCCATTTAAAACCTGTCGCCGACCGTTACATTTGCAAAAATCTCTCCGTCAACATAATACGCATGAGTACAATGATATAGTTACATAGAAGATGTGAATGAGACAGGGAAAGAGTTAGAGAAAGAGAGAGAAAGAGAAAGAAAGAGACAGACAGACAGAGAGAGAGAGAAAGAAAGAGAGAGAGAGAGAGAGAGAGAGAGAGAGGGAGAGAGAGAGAGGGAGAGAGGTACAGATAGATTGAGAAAGAAATTGAGGGTAACATTTTCGGACCTGCCCTTGGTATACCCAGAGATAATATATGCCCCTGGAGTATCAAAATACATTGCACACTATGACTGGAACACGTCCAAGGTCATGGTTATGTTAAAAAAGCAAAGCAAACACGACTCTGAATAATGATTCAAATTACCGTTTCGAGAAGAAAAACTCCCTTTCAACACCCTTTATTATTAAGCCTTGAAATGTACACGTACAACGACACATCTTTGAAGGAATTACATTAAGATTTTAAGCACTCGTTATGTGTGACAGGCCTCTTCCGCTTTCAGATTTAAAGTACATATTGTATGCCTCCTTTAAAAGAAGATAATTTTACAAGGCATTGTCTGCAAACCCGGATGTAAAGACAAGTCTAACTTTTGCTTCCACCGTTTAGTATGACTCTAAAAATAAAACTTACTACAACAATACTAAACTCTCAGAAAAGCAAGTCTCTCTATTCCACAGTTTGCAAAATGATTTTTAAGTACATGATCTTATTAAGTAGAACTCTATAATATTGCAAATACTGGTATGTCTTTTTTTCATTAATTTTAGTCAGATATATTTTTCCTTTGCTTACTTCTTTAACCGTTTTCACTCTGATGTTAACAACGTCTAAAAAAAAAAAAGTATGACTTGAAATGAAACCCCTTTCAGTAAAAACTTTGCTGGGTGGGGTTTATAATAACACTATTCACATAATAGTCACGGGTGCGGAGTATTGTGAAAAGTAGAACTTTTTTGTTTGTTTACATGCTGTTTCTTTATCTCGGCATTGGCATAATATTCATAATGATGACAAACTAGGCACATGCTGGGCTTATGTTTAAGAAGGGCGAGTGAATTAGAGAATAGAATGGGTGGACTTTAAAGGCACAAAAGGGAGTTTTGTGTCAATAAACAGGATAATTAATATTCGTAGGAGAGTCCCTTTTATTTCGTCATGGTGACGCATACAAAATCTGTATTTGTTTCAACCTGTGAAATATAAAATCAGAAGCGATTGATTTGAGCCTGATTTTCCTCTATCTGTACAATACAGGATAATCCATGTTTCTTTGTTATGTTTAAACTCAATGTTCCATGTATTGCTCACTATGGTTTTAACGCCCAACCCCCCCCCCCCCCCCCCCATATACAAACACACGCACATTATTTACCTCATCGTCCCGTGNCATACAAACACACACGCATTGTCTACCTCATCGTCCCGTGCAATCTCGGAAGTAACACCTGCTGCTCGCGCCGGTTAGCCATTTTAGTTTTGATACAGACTGTTCCGCCTCACCCAAACTATTGCTCTGTATTTTGAGCAAAACATGTATGTGCTGTATAAACATTAATTTTCGGGACACACAATGTTTCTCTAATGTACCTTGAACATGAATGTTTACCAAAAGGAATTTCTCCAAAGCTTCAAGGTGGGGTTGAATACATTGAATATCCTGCCAGCTACCACGTTAGAGGGATTTGATTCTTGCAGGAATGAGAACGATAAGAGAGGAACTGAAAATTATTATAATAATACATCGTCCTTAGTAAATCTGGATGATGTTGATCATCCATAGCATCAAGCGAGAAGAGACATAATAGAAAGTGTTGCTTGGAACAAGCCTTGAGACGATTATTTATAAGAAATCTGACATTGGAATTATTAAAAAAGAAACTGCCGATCGTTGATATGATACATCCGATCTACTAAAAATCTAATAATATGCCGATATCAGACAAATGAACTACCCGGTAGTTACTGCGATTATGAATCCTAATACCCCAAGAACTAGAAAGTGAAAAGAAAAAGTAGACAGAGAGACGGATAGAAAGAAAGATAGATAGAGGAAAGAAGAGAGCGAGAGAGGGAGGGAGAGAGGGAGAGAGAGAGAGAGAGAGAGAGAGTGAGAATATTATAGTAAAGCATTTTCAGTATTCATTTTAACCGTATAGATTGAATTTAGTCACATGATTCTCATTTGTAGGTCATGCCGCAACAAATATACCTTTAATTTATGAATTTGCTATAATAAAGGATAACAGGTTTGGATTTACCCTCACGTCACGCTATTCTTCTTGTGTTTCTTCAAAGGCCTAACCCCTTTTTAACTCTTATCTTTATTTTGATCAAGGAATATTTATTAAGAATGATACGCACGACTAGCTAGAAGCCTTCCATCAATAGAAAATAATTCACACAAATGAAAATTACATTTTGATATATTATTTCATCGCCACTACGTCAAACTCTATCTGACCTGAAATATTTCATTTTATTTCGACAATGACTGACGTGCGAACGAGTTTTACCACATTGTTCTTTGGTAGACTTCCTTTGATTATTTGATGAAGATTATGCTTCATTTCTGTGTCAAAGATAAACTTATTCAAAGAGACAAATTCGAATCGAAGTTCCTTTTGTTTGAATGAGAATGAATAGCTAAGCGCAAAATATTATACAGTATAATATTTTGCGCTTAGCTTTTTACTAAATTATTATGATATTGATGAGTGTATTAATGTTTTATTTCAATAGTCATCAAAATAATTATAAATAATTACTAAAATTATTATCGCAATGATACACGAAGATGAAGAGGTAAACAAAAAAAAACATCGTCCTACGACAGTGTCCATTTTAATTTACAATAATATATCGGAAGAAGAGGCCAATGGTTGGAGAGTAGTTTGTAGTCGCAAATCCTTGTCAGTAGCTGTGCGTAACAGTGTCTGNACATCGCCACTACGTCAAACTCTATCTGACCTGAAATATTTCATTTTATTTCGACAATGACTGACGTGCGAACGAGTTTTACCGCTTTGTTCTTTGGTAGACTTCCTTTGATTATTTGATGAAGATTATGCTTCATTTCTGTGTCAAAGATAAACTTATTCAAAGAGACAAATTCGAATCGAAGTTCCTTTTGTTTGAATGAGAATGAATAGCTAAGCGCAAAATATTATACAGTATAATATTTTGCGCTTAGCTTTTTACTAAATTATTATGATATTGATGAGTGTATTAATGTTTTATTTCAATAGTCATCAAAATAATTATAAATAATTACTAAAATTATTATCGCAATGATACACGAAGATGAAGAGGTAAACAAAGAAAAACATCGTCATACGACAGTTTCCATTTTAATTTACAATAATATATCGGAAGAAGAGGCCAATGGTTGGAGAGTAGTTTGTAGTCGCAAATCCTTGTCAGTAGCTGTGCGTAACAGTGTCTGCTATGTAAGACTATCCTGACAGCGTACTACTTAGGCTATGAACTATTTATTTTTAAATCAGATGTACAAATAAAACTTGAACTTGAACTTGAAATTAAACACGGCATATGATACACTAAGATGAAGAGGAAAAGAACACATCTTCATAGGACATACGACCCCTCCTCCCCCCTTCCCACATCAACACACAAATACACCATCTCCCCCTCACATTTTATCCATTATGATAAGATTCGACGCACAATATGCTGCTAGTTACAGTTGTATTTATTTTTCCCTTTACCATCATTTTTTTAGTTGAGAGAGAAACATACCTAGTGACGTAGATGGCGCTTATTGTAAAAGATTTTCGCCTCATTTGCATTGCAGCGGTGGGAGAAAGGAAATAGAGAATAAATAAATGAGTTGCTTGCAATACAAGTATTATTAACAGTGTGTTAATTTAAGTAGTAATACCATTACATGTATTAATACATGATTTCTTTTCAACCCCTTTGATAAATCTGTATTTTCTTAAAGAAGCGAGATTGTTCTTCTACATTTTATTCAGTCACATACGTTAGCTGCTTAAATAGAGCACGACCAAGTAATAAAGTCTATTACATTTCCCACCCTAGCCTGGCAAAACCAAGAAGTTATCAGCAACTTCTTGGCAAAACATTATACGGCAGAGGAATATACTGCACTTTTAGTTCTCGTCTAAACAAATCCTGTTAATTAACCATTCAGTACCCTACTCGAAAGTAAATTGTGTTCACCATTCGTTCGTTTCACAAAGGATGGTATTGGTAAGACGGATAATCCTCTTTTCGGTTCATTAGATATGTTGTTGTCTCGCCACTATATACGTCAAACTCTATCTGACCTGATTTTTTTTTCTTGACATTGACTGACGAGCAAATGAGTTTACTTTGTTCTTTGATAGTATCAGCCAATAGAGAATCGACTCCCTTTGATTATTTGAT
>BEXV01004600.1:9011-23591 GCA_003118195.1 Hemicentrotus pulcherrimus | reverse complement strand
TAACGAAAAGTGATAAAGTTCACGAGTTATTTTTCACCTCTTCCCACAACTCAACCTTCTCTTTAAGGCCATTCTAAGCATTTCATAAAAAATCGCTCACACGCGCATGCGTGCACGTTTTCGCGCGTAAAACTATTGCACAACATAGAATCGCCATTTCTTTTCTTTCATAATATTCCACATATTTTTACAAACAAATTGATTGCATGTTTATCTCTTTATGACCATTAATGACGGAATGATCGATCGTAAATTTCTGTGAGTGCGAGGTCTTGTAATACATAGCATATATGGGCAAAAACATGCCTATGCAAAATCCTTTGTAGCTCTTTAGGATGCAAGGTGACCTCAATTTTTTTTCTTCATATTTTGATTAAGTATGAATTGAAGATATGATTTCATGTCTCATTTGACCCTCAATTAACTCATGACGTCATCATAATGGCCTCCGAATTCAAACATTTTATTTGAATATTATGACATCAGCATATTTTTGGAAAATTGATTGTATCTTTGTAAAAATTGATTGATTTTCTTCAAAATTTTGATATGTTCTAGCTTAGACAATTCTTTTCAAATCCAGTGGTCACGATTTTTCATTTTGATAAAGGCATCATGGCGTATTTTTGCGATTAAATGAGGCATGTCAATTTTTCACATTTTGCATGTATTCTCTATGGGACATGACTATTTCTCAAAATTTGATTCTACATTCCCGTCTTTCGCGAGCAATATCTACGTCGTTTGAGCTTCATTTACGCTGAACTTCAAGTATGTTGTAGCTGAGACAAAAAGCTATCTCTAATGTACCCTTCATTTTGTCTCATTTTTGTGTTGGATCAGCTCACCTATACTTGTTCCAAACAAGTATTACAAATCTAGTTATATGAAATTTCTGAATACAATGGGCTAAACTGTCCCTTTATTCTTTGTTTTTAAAGGGTAGTCCTAATGTCTTACATTTAGGTGAAGATCTAAAAATGAAATTTAATGTTAAAATATAGGACAAGTTTTTCAGCCTAGCTTCATGTACATGTGTAGCCCCATTCGAGAGATGCCACATGATTTTCATTCTTTAATCTGGATCTGACTTTGTAAAATCTCTTGTTCAGTTGCTTGTGGATGAAAGTTTTCTGTGTGTCATGCAGGTCATGAGATTGAAGAGATTCGTTGCAGAGCCTTAACCAACCTATTGTGCAAGCTTGAGCATCGACTCATTCAGGAGGCAGACCTGGTTCAAGAGCGCCACCTGTTGATTGGTCTGTTGGAATGGTTTAACTTCAAGTCATGCCCTCAGAAGGAAGAGGTGCTGTTGCTGATACAGAGACTTGCAAAGGTAGGTTAACTCCATTCTAACTGGCCTTTCTGTAAGCAAGATTTGATTGGAGGAGGGGGTTGGTCAATTTGACTTGGTACCCCTCCCCAAGTGAAATTTTGTGCAGATATTGACATGCATTTAAAAAGTACCGCTGCATAACTTTTTTTCAAGTAAAATCGCCTCTTTATTATTTTATTATACCTAATGCAAACTAGAAGCCCAGTTTGACATATTTATTGATGTTCTGTTTAACTCTTTGCCTGCCACGTACACGATCCCCCCTGTGCCACATTGTTTTTAGGGTGCCACCTTAGGAGGGGTTCTGCATGGACTATGCTTATTCAACTCGCAATAACTTTTGATTGGTGTACTGTAATGAAAAACTTTGTGTAGCAATATTGTATAGAAATGAATATTCTTGCCAATGGTATCATTTTTGTAATGTATATTATCATAAATTTTGAGATTATCAACTATACATTTTGTATCCAAGTTTTCGTTTAGAAGGGTATTCTATACCTCTTATATCTAATACTTTGTTATGGAGGTTTATGTCCTGAGTTAGTTCATTGAAAAGATGTATTCATGAGCTTTCACTACATACCAAATTCATGTGTTGAAGGTCACAATGAGCCTGGTAATTTAGGATTGAATAAAGAGTAAGCCGACAATGAACTAATCTCCTATTGAAATTGACCCTGGGTACTTTTGAATAGACTTCCTGTACTTTGATGACCTTTATTGTGTCTGTAGGTAAGATGGTGTAACATTCTATTATTACTTGCAAGGCTGTGCAAGCTATTAGAATTGAAAGAAATGAATAGAAGAACTTATTGATTTTCTACAGTAATAAGGCAAATGCGTTCCGTGTGTATTGTGAATGAAATGTGACTTGAGTCGAAGTTGGCAGCCCGCTGTATGTTCCGCTAGCCGAACGAAGCAGTGAAGAAGTCCCGTCTCCTCCTAATAGGGGCCATCCTAGCTCATCAGAATATTTGCAAAAGCAGTTTCAAAAACTCAATTTTTCTCGGAAAATGTCAATGTAAACAATGTCTGCGAAAGCGGTGCAATGAAATGTGATGTGTATACAATGCGAAGCACGCGTTACTATTGTGTGTGTGTGCGTACAATAGAATTAAATGCGTTCCGTGTGTATTGTGAATGAAATGTGACTTGAGTCGAAGTTGGCAGCCCGCTGTATGTTCCGCTAGCCGAACGAAGCAGTGAAGAAGTCCCGTCTCCTCCTAATAGGGGCCATCCTAGCTCATCAGAATATTTGCAAAAGCAGTTTCAAAAACTCAATTTTTCTCGTAAAATGTCAATGTAAACAATGTCTGCGAAAACGGTGCAATGAAATGTGATGTGTATACAATGCGAAGCACGCGTTACTATTGTGTGTGTGTGCGTACAATAGAATTGAATGCGTTCCGTGTGTATTGTGAATGAAATGTGACTTGAGTCGAAGTTGTCAGCCCGCTGTATGTTCCGCTAGGCGAACGAAGCGGGGAAAGAGTTAATAAACGAGGTATAATGGTCAATCTTTTGAAAAAAGTTTCTGAGGAGCATAACGTGAAGGATATTGTATAGATAATTTGTATGCTCCGTTACGAAGTAGCCGGAGGCATTATGTTTTTGGGTTGTCCGTAAGTATGTACGTCCGTACGTCTCGTTCTCGTGATCGCGTTATCTGAAGAACCGATTGATGGATTCCTGCCAAACTGTGGTCATGTATGTATCTTGCAGAGCCAATGAACTTAGTAGATTTTGGGGTCACAAGGTCAAAGGTCAAAGGTCACAGGGCTCATTATGTATGCAAAAACAGCTCGTCATCGCGTTTTCTCAAAAACCGATTGATGGATTCCTGCCAAACTTTGGTCATGTATGTTACTTGCAGAGCCAATGAAATGATTAGATTTTGGGGTTATGAGGTCAAGGTCAAAGGTCATGCGGCTCATTATGTATGCAAAAATAGCTTGTGATCGCATTATCATTAGATCAGATTGATGGATTCCTGCCAAACTTAGATCATGTATGTATCTTGCAGAGCCAATGAACTGAGTACTTTCTTCGGTCATAAGGTCAAAGGTCATTGGCTCATTATGTGTGCAAAAAAAAACTTGTGAAAGCATTCTCGTTAGAACTGACAGATGGATTACTATCAAACTCTGGACATCTTGCAGTGCCAATGAACTGAGTAAATTTTAGGGTCATGAGGTCAAAGATCAAAGGGTCATATATGTATATGAGAAATTGCTTGTACTGGTAATCACGATATTCTGAAATCCTGATAATGGATTACAATTGAACTTGAATTTGAAATATTTCTTCTGTTTTGGTTTGTAAAATTGCTCTATGACTGAGGCATCATTTTCGACTGCGCGTAGTCATAATTCCATCTGTTTTTAATGTAAAACCAATTCATGTGTATAAATGTATTGTTTGATCAATTTCTCATGAATTATTTTCTTTTTATTTCTGATGTATTTCTTTTTATGCCTCCGTTACGAAGTAGCCTGAGGCATTATGTTTTCGGGTTGTCCGTCTGTACGTCCCGTTCTCGTGATCGCGTTATCTGAAGAACCGATTGATGGATTCCTGTCAAACTTTGGTCATGTATGTATCTTGCAGAGCCGATGAACTGATTAGATTTTGGGGTCTCGAGGTCAAAGGTCAAAGGTCACAGGGCTCATTATGTATGCAAAAACAGCTCGTGATCGCGTTATCTGAAGAACCGATTGATGGATTCCTGCCAAACTTTGGTCATGTATGTATCTTGCAGAGCCGATGAACTGATTAGATTTTGGGGTCACGAGGTCAAAGGTCACAGGGCTCATTATGTATGCAAAAACAGCTTGTGATCGCGTTATCTGTATAACCGATTGATGGATTCCTGCCAAACTTTGGTCATGTATGTATCTTGCAGAGCCAATGAAATGATTAGATTTTGGAGTCACGAGGGCAAATGTCAAAGGTCACAGGGCTTATTATGTATTAAAAAACAGCTTGTGATCACAGTATCTCAAGAACCGATTGATGGATTCCTGCCAAACTTACCTCATGTATGTTACTTGCAGAGCCGATGAACTGATTAGATTATGGGGTCATGAGGTCAAAGGTCATGTGGCTCATTATGTATGCAAAAATAGCTTGTGATCGCATTATCATTAGAACAGATTGATGAATTCCTGCCAAACTTAGATCATGTATGCATCTTGCAGAGCCAATGAATTGAGTAGATTCTTGGGTCGTGAGGTCAAAGGTCAAAGGTCATGGGCTCTTTATGTATGCAAAAATAGCTTGTAAACACGATATTCTGAGAACCTGTTAAAGGATTACAACTCGAATTTGAAAAATTTCTTCTGTTTCGGTTTGTAAAATTGCTCTATGAAGGAGGCACCATTGACTGCGACTACAAATTGTTGCATGACCTCGCATCGGACTATCCAATTTTTGCAAACGTCTCAAAAGTTGCAGGACACTTGAAAGGAAAAAGTTACTTAAAGGTACTATGACCCGTTTGCAGACCCAAATATGTAAAGGTGAAATTCCAAAGACATTTGAAAGATATTACTAATTTGGAACTTCCCTCAAAACACAAGGGCTTAAAAAAGAAAAAAAATTGTGAGGAAATAACGACTGTAATGCAGGGCTCCCACTTAGCCGAGTTGGAGCCTCGAGTTGTGGCGAGCTGGCGCGAGCTTATGGCAAGCTGTTTCATTATTAAAACATATCACGAATTCAATTCTTGATATCAAGAATTACCATTGCTTTACAACCTAAAATTACTTCTTGATATCAAGGATTGAATTCTTGATAACAAGAAATAATTTTTAATGATAAAACGGCTTGACATAAGCTCGCGCCAGCTTGCCACAACTCGAGGCTCCAACTCGGCTAAGTGGGAGCCCTGCTTTAGTTGTTGAATCAAATTTAGCAATGGCGGCCGTTTAAAGGTAATAAAAAAGTTTTTGGAATTTTTGAAAATTGGATGGTGGTGATTCGTTTCAATTTTGATATATTTGGATGCCCCTGTGGATGTAATATAAGCACTAGAAAATTTAGCCCCTAAAACACTTTCAAGAAAAATTGAATATAAACATTAACCAGTGCTCACGGTAAATTCTGATAAATTTCAAATAGCACCGTACGGCCGTACAATGGTAGCTGCGACCATGAAAACTTCAGAATATGTAGTTGTGTATATAATTTAAAAACGGGAGTAGCTAACCAGTCGATTTAGTTAAGAAACATTGTTTTATAGCTTAATTAATATCTTGACCTTGAGAGGGAGCTATACAACATAAAGAATTTATTATTCAAAATTTCATAACTTTAGAATCGATCTCAACTGCGACAACGATCACAGAATATCATAGGTTCGCATATGCTTCCAATATGTTCATTTGAACCAAATTCATGAGCCCATACCAAAACTTTGTATTACCTTTAATTAAAGAAATAAGAATAAGTGTAGGTATTCTGAAAAACGAGATGAATTCCTGCCTTTTGACGTGCAATAAATCTTATGAACGTGTACAAGAGATATATTTATACAGATTTCTTGGGATGATGTAATGCCTTATAGCATGACATGGGCGCAGCCATTTTCTTGTAAATGTGACGTACCAGGTGGAGTTGTACATGTAGCATGCACCAAGCTTTGATTGGGAAGACTTTTTAATTCAATAACATAACCTTTACTTTTCAATGAGAGAGAATCATAGTCGAGAAGGTTCAAAATTACTTTTGGTGAAAAGGGTAACAATTGTAACTCATATATTTAAAAATAATAAAATAAAGCAGTTGAAAAATATACTTCATTTAATGCGAAACCTTCACCCCAGAACAGCACCAATTTATAATGCAATTCGCGTTCTTGCAAGATGCTAGATGTACAATTAATGATAATCTGAAAGTTTGAGTGAAAACAAACCATTATTAATGATAAAAATTGGGAAAACTGATCTGACCAATTCCTTAGTTCTCCCAACTATATTATTAAAATTTAATTACATTTTAGGTGAATGTAAATCGTCACAAGGCAGTGAAATGGCTCTACAAACCATTCCAGACATTTTAGTGTTAAAAGATTTTTTAAAGCATGTCTTATTTTCATGGAATTAACGGTCAGGAATCCGAAAATGATTGGGAGAATTTACCGTTAAAGGGTAGTGTTGCACAGTGACGCCTTCAAAGAAAACTATAAATATATTTTTGGTTTCAGAATTTTTTCAGGATTTTTTGCATGTCGTAGGGTACCGGTAAGTATAGTAGAAGAAGTATAATAAGGAACATTTCATACGAAAATTACACATTTTTTTATCAACCTTCAACAATGTTACCGAGTCACTTTAAAAGGCAAATAGCAATCTACATCAGTTGTATGGCAGTCATGGATTTTGTACAGTCAGAATAGGGTTAAAATATTTTTTTTTCTACAGATTTGTAAACTTTTGTATTGATATGTAGAGATAAACAAGGGTAGTAATTGCCCATTGGATAGAGCAGGGAGGTGATGGAGAAGGAGTGGAAACTCTTGTAGCGTAAATCTCTGTGTATAAGTCGGGGGTGCGCCTTATTCACAGGTACAGAAAAAAAAAAGTTTTTTTTTTTATAGTTTTGATTTATGGCGCTATGCCTGCCAACGTCTCCCAGCTCAGTAATCAGTGTGTTGACTCACCACTCGGAAACTACAACAACAACACTCAAATTTGTCTGTCATCTTGGTTTGAAAGTAATTTTTCTATAACAAATGGTGTACCACAAGGTTCTATCCTACAATGTAGGTACTCCATTGTTAGAAATTTAGAGGATGCTATTCATATCATGCATGACTATTGATGTTTGGCATAGAACACAGTGTTTCTGCTAGGTGATGTGATGAGGCTGGTGTGGGACACTTGGTATCATGAAGCCTTAGAGTCTGGACCTGTTTTTAATTTACATTCATGATCTTACACATTCTTCTACAACGACATTGTGGGTTTTCGGCAACAAAAGAACAACAACAAAACCCCCCCCAAAAAAAAAACAGTTTTTTTTTTTGCCCCTCAAAATAGGGGTGCGCCTTATACACAGGTGCGCCTTATAAATGGAGATTTGTGGTAATTTATTTAAACACATGAGTGTGTTCTAATGAGTAACAATTGGATGTGTAACATTCCACTTTGCTTTGAAGTTCTATGCTCCGAGCCGCTCTTTGACTGCGGGAATTTCCGGCGCGTAGCCAGGGGGGGCGGTAGGGGTGGTCGCCCCCCCAAAAAACGCCGGCCAAAAGAAAAAAAAGAGAGAGAAAGAGAAGAAAAAAAGAAGAAGAAGGGAAAAGGAGTCGAGAACAATACAACGAATCGTCTTTCTCTCTTTCTCTGCTCTTTAAGTGATGCTCACTACCGCCCCCCTTAAAATGAAATCCTTTCTACGCGCTTGGGAATTTCAGAGGCCAGGCACCAGTTTCACATTTATTACAAAATATTAAATTACCGGCAAAAAATTTGTGTAAATTATAAAGTTTATATGGGCATTGTATTGGGAATAGTGCATCAAACAATTTTTCAAATTTAGAACTCCGCCCTTCCTATAATTTATGTGCCAGAGTTGGTAAAAGAAAAGTAAGATCCTGACAAAAACTCATATATCTAGGACAATGCGCTTATTGTCCCATGTTTTAATGTCCCGTCATTTAATCCATGATTTATAATTCTCGATAACTTTAAGTTTGCAAATGCATGTTTTTGCGTGTTTTTTTATATTATTGAGGTTGGAAAAAATGATGAAATTACACAAGTTTGTGTTCGTTTGCTCTACTCATTACACATTGAACAATTGATGGGAAATCAATGAAAGGGACAGCTAACATTTGCTGGGATACCATTTTCTTATGTAGGAATTTTAAATCCTGTTATTTCATGCGCTCTTTTTTCTCAACACCTGGTCAACAGTTGCAGATTAGCACTTAACTTTTCGGCGGCTTGGAGCATGGGGACAAAGGAGAGTAGCTTGATTCCACTCCTTCTCTATTACCGTCCTGGATAGAGGAATAGTCTTTGAAAATCCAGACTAAATGAGACTGGTACTGCCCTGGCCTTGGGATAAGGACACTTTGAATGTATGTGCATGATTTACATGTAGTCCAGGAATTTCAGGAAAGATGCTGAAGAGTTCTTGAAAATGAAAAAAGCTGTGGTAAAATAATATATGAACCCCCTCAGAGCTGTAGCTGACTTGCTTGCTCCTTTCAAGACTGCAGATGAAATAAACAAGGAACTTTATGTTATGTCATTTTGAATTTGCATCAAAATCAACCTTATTTCTACATGTAGTATATTAGCCATGAATAAGTAGTTCATATTTAAAGATAAAACAAAGTTTGGTATGGGGTCATGAATTTGGTTCAAATTAATATATTGGAAGCATATGCGATTTTACAATATTCAATGATCGTTGTCGCGGTTGAAATCGAGTATAAAGTGATGATATTGTAAATAATAAACTCTTTATGTTGTATAGCTCCCTCTCAAGACTGATATTACTTTAGCTTTATAACAATGTTTCTTGACTACAATCGACCAATTTACTACTCTGGTTTGGAAATTATATATCAGAACGAACTGCATATTCTGGATTTTCATGGTCGCAGCTACAATGTACCATGGAATTGCTTTAGGCGATATTTGAAATATTTGAAATATTTGAAATTTAGCGGGACCACCGGTAATTTTTTTATTACTCAATTTATTAAAAGCAGAAGTGTTTAGGGGCTAGATGTTCTAGTGCTTATAAATGTATCCACAGGGTCATTCAGATATATCAAACAAAATTAGAATTACTATTCATCCAACTTTCAAAAATTTCCCAAAACTTTGCATTACCTAAGTATAATGTGCATGTGGCAATGCCATTAAATACATTATACATGTATGTGAACATCTTCTCTCTTTGAAATATTTATATAGCACCTCTCTGCTTCAGAACACTTGGTAAAGATTGGAGCAGTCCAGTTTCTATCTCACCTGAGGCACGACGTTGAGGATAATCTACAAGCATCCATCGATGGCACTCTAGAACTACTATTGAACCTCCCTGGAGAAGTCACTTCTAATGCTTCCTATGAGCATTGTTTTTATAAGGCACAGACGACAGGCCACAATGGAGGTAGCACTGGCTTTTCTATTTTGCTGATAAATGCCGTAGTTTGGCTGTTGCATTCATTACCCATAATTTGCCATAATTTGTGCAATCTAGAAATTACCTAATTACCTACATGTACATTTAGAATTCTTTAAACTTCTAAATTCTCATTGTTGTATCAACCGTTTCAAGAAACCCAAGTTGCTAGTCTCCAGCCACTGACTTCTAATTTATAAAGACATTGAAGAAATTGAGACATACATTTACACTTAACAAGGCTCAATGCCAATGGATCTGGAAAAATCAAATGACCCTCTAGAATATTATGTACAAAGCCTTACCCTGACTTTCCATTACAAGATTGAGCATAATCCCCTTGTACATGTATATCCCAATTTGTCTCAAATGACCCTCTTTCATAAAAGGTGGTGTTACAATGAAAGAAAAGCCTATAATAACCTTCTCTTTCAAATATTTGCCAAGAATCGGCATCCATTCCCAGATCCTTGACACTGTCACCAGACATGGCCAATGGCTACTTCCATCTTGAACCTCCATCTCCAACAGGCATCATGAAGAGCAAATCAAGAAGGGCAATTTTGCAAGACCAATGTCCAGGTAAGAGGGATCCAGGTCTGTTTTATGAGCCATGTGCAATAATGTGAATAATGTGATGGTGTTGGTGGTGATGTGGTGATGTGGTGATGTGGTGATGATGATGATGATGATGATGATGATGATGATGCTGTTGGTCATGATGTTGAACTTGATGATGATGATGATGATGAGTTTGATTTATATACATGTACATGTATGTATGTATAAATGGTATATGGTGCAATGTTCTCCTTAAAAAATGTTCAAGTATGTATGCTCTTTTAAACTTAGTATAACTTGCACCTTTAGTTGTACAAGCAAGTTTTTATGCATGATATGAAATGTTTCAGACTGTCAGTTTCATGAAAAAAGAACTGAGCAGATACTATGAGCGAGAATTTCATTCATCCAATACCAGTCCACATACATTGAAATTTATGCCAAGATGATTTTGTTTATGATTTACATTGATTTTAATATTTGAAAATTCTATTTGTACACATATATTTAGAGATGCTCCTTTTTTATGCCTCCGCTACCAAGTAGTCGGAGGCATTATGTTTTTGGGTCGTCCGTCCATCCGTCCGTACGTCCCGTTCTCGTGATCGCTTTATCTCAAGAACCAATTGATGGATTCCAGCCAAACTTGGATCATGTATGTATCTTGCAGAGCAGATGAAATGATTAGTTTTTGGGGTCACGAGATCCAAGGTCAAAGGTCACATGGCTGATTATGTATGCAAAAATAGCTTGTGATCATGTTATCTCAAGGACGGATTGATGGATTCCCTCCAAACTTGGGTCATGTTATGTATCTTGCAGAGCCAATGAACTGATTAGATTTTGGGGTCACGAGGTCAAATGTCAAAGGATATGGGCCTATTATGTATGCGAAAATAGCCTTTGAACGTATTATCAATAGAACCGACAGATGGATTACTATAAAACTCAAAACATGTATCTTGCAGAGTCAATATATTGAATTGATTAGAGTTTAGGTTCATGAGGTCAAAAATCAAAAGGTCAAACATGTGTATGAAAAATACCTTGTAATCACATTATTCTGAGTATCTTTTAGTGGATTACAATCAAACTTGAATTTTAAAAATTGCTTCCGTTTTGGTTTGTAAAATTGCTCCATGGCGGAGGCATCATTTTTGACTGCGCGCAGTCGAAGGTCCTTCAAAGATACTATGTCCCTTTTGCAGCCAACATCAAATTCTGTAGAACTTTGCAGGAATTATGAATATGTCATGTATGTCCTATCTGTGAATATTCAATAATTTAGGTCGTGAAGGAATATGTGGAGTGATATTCTCTACATTTCCATGGTTACCTCTGACTGCTACAGATGTTCATGTGCTTACATCAACAAACAAGTAAGAAACAGAGCCCAATTTGCTGAATAAATTTACTTACTGCTTAGGTATGCAAAGGAAATGTGTGATGGAACTTGTTTGATTGTATTTTTAAACTGAAATGATGAAACATTCTTGAAATATATGCAAACGTTTACACAAATTGAATACTATTTCAAAGTGTGAGGCAAATATTCAGATGGGAGATGGCAATATATAAAAAAAGAGAAAGAAAAACTTTTCAATAAATCACCAGTGACCATTTTTTTTTTTTTTGGGGGGGGGAGGGGGTTGTCCAGCACTCAAAATACCTGTGATGCTTTTCTTGATAATATTAATAACAGTCACATTTGCATAGTACTTAATACTATGTTTCTATAAAGCGCTGTACATCTCAATTATTGAAATTATAAATGATGATACATTGTCATAAGGCCTAAAAAAAGAGATGTTGTATATTGCCCTTTGCGAATGACCCCAAAATCTTGAAATCTACAGTATGCTTAAATTTTTTTTTTTTAGAGAAAACAAATATTAAAGGATTAAAAAGTGAGAAATAATGGCAAAATCCTGACACTACTCTGCAGTTGTGTTGTGTTTTCCACTTGTTATGCATTATCTTATTGTGTTGCTTGATTTTGATTCTAATAAGATTAAACATGTAATGAATTATCTTATAATTTTCTGTAATTGAAAATTTCTTTCTTCAGCTCTCTGTGTAGTTCTGAAGCACAAGTTGTGGTAACATCCTGTGATTTCATCAATGATGTAGTTTTACATGACTTCCCTGCCGAGATCTTCCTTCAGAGACCAAACATTATACAAGTAAAGCAAAGCAATAATTATCTTCTTTCTTTTTAGGGGTTACTAAATTCAAGTGAGTTATTGCTCTCAGATACGTACCGTATTTGCCGACGTGAAGGCCGCAGTATTTTTGGAAGAGAAAATATCAAAAAGTCGGGGTGCGGCCTTTGAGGCGAAAGAGTAGAAAAAAAAAAAAAAATTGCAAGTCAAAACCATTAAAGACAGCACGAATTTGTACATATGGGACAACAATGAAAGGTGATGGACATTTCAAGAATAACTGTCTAGAATAACACATGTCTTACCGACAATTATGTTTTTTTTTTTTAAATGAAGGGCAAAGTTTTGTCAATCTCGTAAATAAAATTCATAACTTACCAACCAAACTCTACTGGTAGATCTAGATTTTGTAATTGATAATAATCAATAATTTGTATGTTTCCAAGCATAGAATTTTGATAACCTTGTCCAATCAAAGTTTCATCTTTGCAATAATGACAATAATGTTAGTTTTTAAAATCAATGAACCTTCTCTTTAAAGGTCTAATTTAGGATTGGGAAAGCTGGAAAATGAAATTAAAAGCTAGTATTTACAAATATGATGACTTGCAATGTACCGTAAAGACACTTCAATTGTAACAAAAAAAGTTTTTATGAAATTATATCCATCAATCATCTGGAAAGAGACTTTATAGAGAGCAATATATCCTTATATGTTTTCCTTTTTAGAGCTATAAGTGTAATTCTTAAATTAGTTTTACCATTTTAGCAGTAAGTGAATATCTCTGATCACTTCAATCAAATTATGATTAATGATATCAGAATGTTGCTTCTGTTACCTGTGGATGTGCAAAGTGATTTTTAGTAATTTTTTTTCCTCAGAATCTTCTAGCCCTTCTGGCAGACCACCCCCAAGATGATGACAACAAGGCTTGTGTTACCCAGCATGCAGTTCACTGCCTTACTAACATCTCTTTACTACTCATGGCTCGTTTCCAGTTCTACCATGATCCTGCACTCTACTGTCCAAAGCAAGGTTAGTCTTATTCTGATCATCCTGAGTAACAAGACTCTCAAGGAAACCCTCAGGGTCGGCTTTGTTGAGTGTTAGGGTCTCTTGTGAAGCCTCCTTGCGGATGTCTTTCTGCTTAGGATTTAGCAAACGAGGAACCCATCTTGCAGAAGCTCTGAACAAGTTGCGCATATTATGTAGGATGGTTTCAACAGACCCAACAGACATGCTCATTTCAGCAGTAATGTGTCACACCAGTACGCACCTGTCCTCATGACAAATTTCTCTGCAGCACTCACACTGTTATTACTGAAGTGGATGGGTAGCTCTGCATCATCAATGCTTTCCCTACCAGCTATGAAGAGTGCTGCTTATTTCATTAATATGGAGTAGGAAAGAGCATTGTTCCCCAGCTCCTTCTGTGGCACCATGAAACAAATGACTACAAGTTGCTGAACAACATCCATTGACATGGTCCACTTTTTATTTTCACCCTCTTCTGGTTTCATTCACCTTTTTGAAAAATTTGAAATTCACACATTTTATTTATACATAATTATTAAATCAATTTATATAGTACAGCTACTATATAAATATACTCTACTGAATCGGTGCTTCTTTACAGACACGCAATACAAATTATTCAAAACCTCCTGAAGTTGAGTGCATTTTCAGCAAAAACTTTGAAGACAGCAGCAGACAAGGCTTTTCTAATGTTTAGTGGTCGAGTGCATACGTCACTGGACTGTCAATCACAGGTTCTGCGGCTCGAGTCCTGCCGCAGCAATAATATTCTTTGGCAAGACATTGATCTACATTTGCTACACTCAACCCGTGATGTAAATGGGTACCTGGCATAAATTAATTCATTGAAATGCTAGAGCGGCGTAATGGCAGCATAGCTAACGCCGGGGTAATAATTTCCAAATTTGTTAAGGCGCCTGTATGTGCGCATTATAAATGTTGTTGTTATGCCTCCGTTACGAAGTAGCCAGAAACGTTATGTTTTTCGGGTTGTTCGTCCGTCAGTCTGTACGTCCCGTTCGTTCTTGATTGATTCCTGCCAAACTTCTAGTACAAGTCCACTCCAATGAAAAGTTGAGCTGATTAAATAGACAAAAATGTAAAAAGTCGGAATAAAGCTTGGTTTTGGAAAAATGGTGCTCAGACCTATTTTTAACAATTTTGTTAATTTAACCAAATTTAGTGCATATGTCTTTGTGAAGTGCCTCGATTCAAACTTTTTTTTCATCTGATAAGAAAAACACTATTTCAACAAGTCAGAATGCAAACTGCATATATCAAGTGTTGCTAGGTAGGGCAATACATAATGTTTGTCCTACCTGGCAACGACTAATGTTGCA
>BEXV01004599.1:11589-25290 GCA_003118195.1 Hemicentrotus pulcherrimus | reverse complement strand
ATGGACCCTTGAGGAATTTCATAATCTTTATCTAAATATTTGATATAGCAGAATCAATGCAGGAACACATCTTACGGTTATACAAGTAACTTTCGACCCAAGGTAATGTGTCCCTCGAAAAACCTATGCTGGACAGGTATTTAACAAGTATTTGAACGTCCACAATGACAAATGCCTTTTTCGGATCGATAAAAACAGCATCAGTATAAAAGCCTCCATCCAATGCTTGCAACCAATCATCGGTGACTTTCAATAAGGGTTTGTCATCCTCCAAATCTCGAACTTATTTTCTCAAGTCTTCTGAACCTTCCCTGATAAATAATTCGTGTCTGTTGCGAAATGTGTTCAAAACCTCTTTTGGAAAAGATTAGTGTCTGGGATCTTTTCATCTGACTTGTCAATACTTAAAATCTCAGTATCTGTGTGTCCCCACTTTATTCAAAATGGTCGAGTGATGTGCCGGCTAATTAGTGTTCGCAAGGCTGAAGATAAAAACCAATAAGAAAGCTTTATCGTTATTTTTTAAATCGCCATCACCGGTACAGTAGCGAGCGAGAGAGAGTATTTTTGCATCTGTATTAGTCTAAACGCTGCACTCGGCAGCAACGGGCCTAATTTGTGTCCATGTTCCTCGCCCATACAGAAGATCCAACTTGCCCAGCAGACTTCATCGTCACACCACCGAACAAAAAGGTTTATAACGTAGAGGTAAACTGGGAGATGGATGAAGGCGTCACGTGTGACCCACCTCCTGGCGGGAAGTTCAAATCAGGTGTCCATCTGATAACATGTACACTAAACAGTTTTTCCTGCAATTTTGAAGTTACCGTTATAGGTAAGTTCTATTAAAAGGTTTGACTGAACAAACGTGTATACATATATCAATATAAAAACAACTATCCAACTATAGAACTATATAGAAATGCCACGAGACAATACTTTTGTCGTTCAACTATGCTGGATGATGATAGATGAGAAAAGAAAGATCCAGGAAGAAAAGATCAAATTTAGGCCTATATTCTCTCTCTATATATAGCAACTAGTTGCCGTTCCTTTTCCACTTTGATTTTATTTTATTTTATGATTCGGTTTCTGCAACTTTTTTTTTTCCTTTCCTTTTTTATCATACATTTTCATGAACATAACACGGTTTGATACAATATTTAACGTGTACATAATTTTATACAGATAATATACGAAATTAAACAAATTTATTGAATGCATTATTAACATCCATTAGATGCAGGAGGGCTACAGAAATTAGCAAAGTAGCTTGACGTGCTACAACTATACAACAAAAATAAAAAAGCAGAAGAGTGACTTGCAGAGAAGAAAAGGAATGGGGAGAGAAGGAGCGTTGGTTTTCTGTTAATACAATAAAATAATCTAAATACATCTGATGATTGAATGCAGGACATTCATGGATGGATAAACGATGCTAGGGCATCCTACCTCTTTCTTGCCTCCTCATTTTGCACCTTACCTTTCTTCTAAGTTTCCTTCTTTTAGTACCCTTTTTCCCCTGTTGCACTTACCCTCACTTTTCCCCACTTTCTTCTCATTCTCACTTTCCCCATTTCTTTTCTTTTCTTAAAAAAAAAATATTTTAAAACTCTTTTTCACTGCTTCGTTTGACGTGTTTACATGTTAATCTTCCTTTCCTTTTTTAATATCTTTCTCTTTTCCCTTGTTTTTTCTCTCCTTTTTCCTTTCTTGTTATTCTCAGTCACTTTGCTCATCTCATAACTCTCTCCTTCCCTTCTCTCTTTTCTCCTTATATTACGTCCTTGTATACTTTCTTTTTTACTTGTGGTGACGCCCTTTTTTATCTTTCTGTTTTTTGTCTCTCTCTTGTCTCTTTCTCTACCGCTTTCTATTTTTCTCTCTCCGTTCATTGAATTGAATCGCTTTGCTTTAGGATTTTAGCCAGTACTCTTGACATCCTACGTATTCCTTGTCTGGATTAAAAAAAAATGTATTGTGCTTATTTATAGTAGTATGACTTCAAGATAAAAGACCAAGGGGCGAAATATCGTTTGACAGGAATGTCTCAACTAGTATGTTATTTCTTTTGTATACAACTTTGTCTCGTATCATTAATATTGTTCCCCTGGAGAGCCCTGCAATCGAAATAATTACTCCGTGTACTATGATAGGGGCTCAATTAATTCACCTGTTTTGAGTTTGGCAATTTTCGATTAATGGCTTGAAAAAAGAAAGTGTTGAGGCAAAACAAAAAACGAATCATGTACCTTTTGGTTCTCAGCCCGGCGATTAATCCATTCTCTCTGGCTATATTCCATTTCATGTCGAGGAATATATTTTTGCGGGCTGTTTCTATGGGGCGCCTCTTCCTACCCTCTAACATTTGCTCTGGTGACAATTATGTGAAAAATGATTAGAAGGTTAGGTCCTGGGTTTAATTCAGAGATACGGTTAAGTCATTTCATTTAATTTATTTTCATATTTCTCAAATTACTTATACATTTCAAAATAAAGTACAAGTTATTTTGTGTGTGATAAAAATTACAATTAATGAGACATAATAAATAGAGTACTGATTTAACTGAGAGAAATATGATGGGACTTACATGAGAGCAAGCTTGTAAAGCTGTAGGCCCCAATGTAATAGTTGGTGGTAAGTTGATCGTGCAGCATTTGTCATGAAGGAGTCAAGGCCCGCGCTCAGACGGAGCTCGAGGGGCTCCCCCACTTTTTATAAAGTTGTTAAAAAGAAATAGAAAGAAAGAAAGAAAGAAAGAAGAAAAGCAAGGATAGTGACCGGCCAGTGTCTCAAAATGGTATCATAATACATGCTCATCTGACCCGAATTAAATTCCTAAAAAACTCTGAGCTTCCGGGGACTGGACCCCGCCAAGGCTGTGCCACCGAACCCCCACAAGGTGACCTAAGGCGGGCCCCTAGACCCCACGCTGACCTGCCAGTGTTACAAATATTAAGTATCAAAATATGCTTATCTCAGGCTGACCGTAATTAAATGCCTCAGAGCTACTAGGGTCTCTGCCCCTTGGACCCCGCCAGGGCTTTGCCCCTGAAATTAATGTCAGATGAGCATCCAGGGGCAAAGCCCCGGCGGGGGTCGAGGAGGCGAAACTCCTTTAGCTCACGGGTTTTAGGCTTTTAATTACGGTCGGAAGGGGGGCCCCTAGACCCCACGTCATAAGTGACCTGCTAGTGTCACAATTACGGTTTTAAAATATGATCATCTGACCGTAATTAAATGCCTCAGAGCCCCTAGAGCTTCCAGGGGCTCCACCTCCTTGACCCAAGGCCGTGCTTTCCCCTGGACCCAACCATGCAGGGGCACTAAGACGGCTCCTGGATCATGCCCATCTGAACGTAATTAAATGCCTAAAACCCCTGCACTTCTGGGGTCCGCCTCTTGGATACTTATCTGACCGTTATTAAATGATTAAAACCCCTGAGCTTTTAGGGGGCTCTGCCCCCTCGACCCCACGCCAGTTTACGTTCCGCTTGCTCCGCTCTACTTGATCGTAAATACTTTAGCCCCCCTCCCCCTCCTTTGAAAAACGTTCCTAGTGGCCTACGTAAGGCCTAAATACAAGGGTCGTGCTAGGCCAAAAATGTCGGGGGTCCCTACGCTCTACCTTATCGTAAATACTTTGCCCCCCACCCCCACTTTTAAAAACGTTGCGCCGGCCCGGGAGTTTATCTTCCACCGCATGTTACAATCTTTAAATCTCTTTCCATTTCTAGATATCATGCCTCCAAATATATATAGATGTGCGAGCAAGAAGATTAGACGTAACGGCACAACACTGAATCTCAGCACAAGAGTTAAGGGAAGTGACAATTCGAATGAGTACACCATTAAATGTAAACGAAAGGCCGACGGGAAGAATCTTCCTTACGATGAAGTCTTAGTATGGGACGAAGGGCAGACAGACGTTGAATGTATCATCACAGACAGTTCAGGATTGACGGACATGATGGGACCATGCGAGCTGTCCATTACTGTAGGTAGGTACATGAGACAAAACTCAATCGTTTCATCCACGCTTCATACATTTACACACCTTTGTTTTTCTATATAGTTTGTTTTTTGTTATTGATTCCTTAACATTGATAATACAAATCATTCTTAAAAATACAGTTGTTTTTCATCTTGACATGATTGAATATATTTTTAATACATATATTGAACAAATGATGAAACATAAAACAAATAATCCCATCCAACCAAAAACTAGGGGTTCCAATAGAGAGGACCCCGACTATGTATTGTCTAGGATGAGGCGCGTTAACTCAGTCGGTAGAGCAGTGGTCTCGTAATCCGATGACACGGGTTCGAAACCAAGGCGATGCGCTAGTGCCCTTTGGCAAGGCATTACTTACAAGCATTTATGATTTCTTAGCAGTCAGGTAAAATAACCACCACATCACATCACATCACAATAAAATTGGAGCGAGAGAATAATGATGATATATATAATAACCAAAACATGAAATAATAATAACGAGGCTACAATAACCCAGTGTTAAACGTTTATGAAAAAATCACTTGTTCCCACTTCTGTAAATGAAAGGCTAATTTACCTGTCCTACCTGCAGTATTCTTTTCTTCTTTCCTAAATTCCAACAGTTCTTTTTGAAAATCTTTTTGAAAATCATAGACAATATTAGGGACTTTCCTCTGCATCTATATATCCAATGATTGTATTGAATATCTTTATTGATAGGGAATTACCGAACAACCCCAACTGAATTTACACCCAATCGGCAGACCTTAATTCCCTTAGCTTAAACTTAGCTATTACATTCTGCCATAAAATTTAAACGTGTACACATTCCCGGAACAAGGGTATACACCTGTATGTTTCAATTCTTGTAAATATGGTTCAAATCTTGCAAGAAAATAAATAAATTGCAATTAATCTTCATACTCGACGAAACAGCCAACTATTAGAGTTAAAAATTAGAGTTAAAAATAAATAAAGATGAAATACAATTATTATTATTATTATCATTTTATTATACCCGCTTTTCCCATAAGACCCAAAGCGCTTACAAAGAATTAAAATCCAGCTACAAAGTGCAAAAAAAAAAAGTTTTTTGAAGGCTTTTCTGAAGGTAGTAATAGAACTAAAGAACGCACACCATTATAACAGGCAGATTGGTCAATATACCTTCTGGTTCTAGCAATATTCCTTAAATAAAACGTAGCCATACTACAGATGTGAGAAATATGGTGAGACATCGACATGTAAGAATCAAATACAACGCCAAGCTATCAAGGAAGTGAAGTAGATATCTTTTCTGAATATGAAAGTAATTTTCGCACCTTGAAACAATTAAAATTTCAAAAAGCCATTCTTTGCTCTTTGCAAATCATTTCTCATTAAAGACCAAAACTTTTATCATGTTACCTCACTCTCTCGTATGACGCAGACACGATAGTCCATAAATATCAGTTAATCAGTATTCATCAACTTTTCAGATTCTATCTATTTCTTATTCTGGTTTATTATTTAAGTTGTTGGCCTATGTTCTTTCAAATTTGACACTCAGTTTTTTCATTATCTCACCAAACAAATTGTTTTGGGTAGCGCCCTCTGCAACAGAACTCAACTATGCCTTTAAGTGAATTCTGGCGTAGGCATTTTGGAAACACAGTTGCATTCGCTTTGTTTCTCTTTAGCAAAACAGCTCTCTGTTAAGCTTAAGCATAATTAACTTTCTGATTTTGCTTAACGCAACTTTCTGCTTTTACTAAACGCAGCTTTCTTTAACTTATTACCACGCAACTTTCTACTTTTACGTAAAGCAGCTGTCTGCTGTCTAAATCCGTCTGCTTTCACGTAAAATATCTTTCTGCTCTACTTGCACTTAACGCAACTTTCTACTTTCATATTAAGCAACTTTCTGCTTTGACTCATTGATTTTCTGCTCGCACGTAACAGAACCTTCAGCTTCCACGTAAAACAGCTTCTCTTGTCTGATTTCACTTAAACTATTTTCTGCTTTCGCTTCAATCAACTTACTGCTTTGTTAATAGGCAAGTTAGTTATCAAATTCTGATCCAATCCGTTATAATCTGCATTGTTTTGTTCTATCTACAACGGCCTTCACAGTCCTATGCGTAGTAATATTGAGAAAGACATACAATAAACCAAAGGATTCTTCACTCATTTGAACACGTAGGACCGGACCTATTACCTGCATTAGAATGCCCAGAAGACGGGTATGTGACTCTGACGAATGAACAGCCGAGTAGGGACATGAACTGGGGTGTGGCTTCCGATGTGGAGTGCACACCTAACTCTTTCAACGAAGAAGGCACATATGAGGTTCTTTGCTCTCGAGGCTTCCAGACCTGTGAATTCGAATTTCAAGTTTACGCCAAAAAAGGTGAGAATTTGGGTCTGATATAATAAAAGTAATAATAATAATGATAATTGAATTAAATTGAATTTATTGAAATTGAATTTATCTTCTTTTGCTTACATACAACCAAAAATACATTACAACAATAAAATATACACATGAATATTTCTAAAACGTCAGAGTTTATTTCTAAACTCAACATAAATCTGAATACTTGTTATAATATTTCTAAAAAATAATGAACTTAAACATACAGTTTATAATAAATTATTAGGTGTCTAACTTGATGAATAACTTTTCTGGTCTAATCATTTTGATAATATACACGAATGTTTTATAATTTCGAGAAAATATTGATAAAATGTACAAAATAAGTTTCCTGCCAAAGATTAATTTAATTAACCCATATGTATTATACAATGATGTACCGCGTTGTGTGGGCAACTCTGGCTTTTAATAATTTGAATATGTCACATCGTTTTCAAATCACTGAAACATCTAAATGCCTTTGACTATAACAGATGTTCCTAGCAATGTTAACGTTCTCTTGTAATAAAAAAAATAAATAATCCTCGATTCACTAAGTAGATATTTCTTTTTAAATGTCAGTACTCATTCCTATGAAACTCACAATGTACTTGCCCTCTGTACAAACTATATTTACCCAATGGTCTATACTTTTCTCACGTTCCAAACTATGAAACTATATTCTTGGTTACCTCACAAACTTTTTTATACAAATACTTTTAAACACACGTATCAAGAATTATTGTCAAACACTTGCTCTCTTACCACAAATTAAAGTATTCATGCAGCGTTTGGATTGCCTCTTTATTCCTTTTTAATTTCAGCTGTCAATTTTTCTGTGGCTCATCACATAATCTAGTTTTGTATGTGTTTTCTAATTCTTTTCTAAAAAAGAGTAACGACTTATCTAAAATTATATTTTACACATATTTGTCTTCATTCGACTTTTTCCTTCTTCTTCTCCTTTTTCTTGTATTTCTTCTTTCTAGCGATGGCACAACTAGTATGTTTAACCTTTAAAGATACTATGTTCCTTTTGCAGCCAACATCAAATTCTGTAGAACTTTGCAGGAATTATGAATATGTCATGCATGTCTTATCTGTGGAATATATATCTACAACAAGTTCGTCTTCTACCCAATATGGTCTAATTATCATTTCGTTTACTTGTCATTTGGTCTAAAGACCATTCAGGCAAAAAGTCATTTGGTCTAATTTTAACGTGGTCCCATCTCCAATAAGTCTATTGATCATTTGGTCTTTTGCGCATTTAGTCTGATTCCCAGTTTGTAAATTTCCCATTTCGTCTACCATCCATAATAATCATTTGATTATTATTATAATTCATAATTAAATGATTATTAGACCGTACGGATAACTTACCTATGCAATAAATGTGTGGATTTTCACGTCAAAGATGTTAAAATCCACAAATTTGACGTTTATCTATATATGGAAGGGTTTTATTGTCTTTTTACGTCCAAGACGTAAAGAAGAAAAAATCTGCGTCCAATATTTACGTCTGCGTGTCCCTTTTCTGAGACGCAGACATGAATATCGGACGCAGATTTTCATGTCTGCGTATCCCTTCAGGGCCATTGAGTACAGAAAAACGAAAAAATTACAAAGAAAAAGTATACGTCAAATTTGTCGATTTTCACGTCTTTGACGTAAAAATCCACAAATTTGTTGCATAGGTATACGTCAAATTTTGCGTTTGCGTGTCTTTTATGAGCCACCACACAATAAGCCAGTTCATGGTTGCAGCATGGAGATCTCCATGGTTGCAGTCTGAGCATTAGCAGATAAGGTCATTGAAGAACAAATTTTGAAATACACGGAGAAGCAATACTAAATACCGTATCAGGACAATAACCCCCTGGGCAATCACCCCCCGGGCAATTATCCCCCGGAAAACTACCCCTTTAGGACTATTCCCCTCCTCCGTCAGTAATCTGTGCCGGTCCTACGACAAATTACTCCCTGGGTAATCACCCCCGCCCCCCGAACATTATCCCCCGGAAAACTACCCCCAAGGACAATTACCCCCCGGAATTTTTTTATTATTTAACAATACATTGCGAGCAGATGAGTACGCGTTACAGCCAGTCTTCCCCGCAATAGCCCAGCAAAGAAATTAGGATGTAAGATCTCAATATTTATGCATCCTCTGTAATTTTTCTAATCAGCTGATCATATATTTGTCTTTGTATGTATAATGGGCCCTCATCCATGATCTATTCCGAAATTATGGTTTTCTNCATCCTTCTCCCCTCCTCCTCCCTTACCTCTCACTCTTACTGCTACTACTTTATAATAGATATCGAATAGGAAGCACATGTTGATTAAAGTTCATTTCCTTTCTTTCCTTGCAGAGGAATGCCCAAAAGTACAGAAGCCCAATGGACATGCACTCTTTAGTGAAGGTTATCTCGATGCGTCAGATATCTACGTCTCCTCCACTCGCTCCGATAGCCATGGTGCCGACCAGCTTCCGTTGATAAATTCTGCCGAGAACCCCCTGGCCTGGTGTGCTGAAGGAACAACGACAGGGGATGAATACGTCACTATTTCTCTAGGAGAGCCATTGTACGTCGATGGGATTGTCCTTCGCGGGAATAACCACGAAAGATTCCCCGCGTGGGTCGAGTCGGTACGATTGGAGTATGCCGAGAATGCTGACGTCAACAAAACGATTGATGGGGTAAGCATCATGCAAAGCCTCTTTCAGCTTTTGCCGCGGTGGTTTTGTTTTTAAACGATAACGTAAGCGTAATACGCTTCACATTTCTGTATCTTATAACATTGAGTTCAGAGAATACGCGGAGGATCTTTATTGCGCGCCGTCAACATTTTCTGATATGAAGAAGAAAAAAGAGAGAGAAATAAAAAATGGCGGTTTATTGGGGAGGTTTACCATGTCATGTCTTAACGAGCCTCGAGAGAATGTTTTCGAGGCAAACAAAAGTCAGAAGCCATCCTCTCTGTGCACGAGAGCCTTGTCTTCCTCAGCGATTAATGCACTGCCTGATGCGCCATGTGAGGATGCTGTCTTATTATAAACAAAAAAACAAACAAATATATACAGTGCGTCCCGGAAAAAACGAAACCGAGATTTATCGATGTTTTTTTCCTAAATTAATCACAATTATAAATAATAAATAACACATATTTGAAAAGCTTAACTCCGTTTCGTTGACAATCAGCCATAATAATAATAGCCTAATAGTCCACTCCAAATTTTATTAAACCGAAACGGAAATTCTTTTTGCTCAATTGATCGTGAGCCCGGCAGCCACTGAGCAGCGCCAGATCGACGTTGCTCTATCCCTTATAGTTGAACGCCAAACAAGTTAGCAACAACTCCCATCTTTTAACGTCTTTTGGTATGACGCGGCCGGGGTTCGAACCCACGACCTCTCGGTTGTGAGGCGGACGCTCTACTGACTGAGCCAACACTCCGGTATACATGCCTGAAGTCTTTCGTCTACGGCCGATTGTCAACGAATTGAAGTTAAGTCTTTTCTTAATTCCGTTTGTTACTAAAGGCAGGCACCCAGTAAAAACGAATTCGGTAGATAAAATTATGGAATTGCAAGCACTACTTTAAAGTACAAGTCCACTCCAAAAATAACTTACTTTCAATAGAACCGGAAAAATCAGACAAAGCGATCAAAAAAAGTTTGAGCAAAATCGGATGACTAATAAGAAAGTTATGAATGTTTAATGACATTAAAAACTTTGAAAATCACTACACAAATTGGCAACTCACTCATGAGTCTGTGATGTATGGTCCTCACTATGCACTAATTATTTCCTGTATATTAATGATATAAATTTCATATTTTCACCCTAAGAATCCTATTTCTTCACACCAGCATCCAAGTTAGATTGTTAGTAATATGTGTTTGTGTGGGTGCACAAATAAACAGTAATTGTTGTCCAATTAAATCATGAAAAAAAATGAATTTTGATAAACTATTAATATAAAAATCAATAATTATGAAATACAATATTCATAAAATAGTATTAATTCTTCAAAATTCATTAAAAGTTTTGGGGAAATGTCACACACGCAATATGATACAAATCATATAACCTGCGCAAAGGCATGGGGAAATCAAGTTTTGGGAGATAAAAAGGGAAATTTATTGGATTAAACTATGTAAAGCAATTGATAAGTTGTGAGGACATGACGTCACAAACTGATAACCATCTTGGCAATTTGTGTTGTGAATGTCATTGTTCCATAGTTTCACATACTTTTTCAAAAAATCATAACTTTCTCATTATTTTGTTATCCGATTTTGCTCAACCTTTTTGGGATTGGTTTGTCTGATTTTTCTGCTTTTATTGAAAGTAAGTTATTTTTCGAGTGGACTTGTCCTTTAAACATACAGAACTTTGTTATTCCTAGCTCATTTTTCGTGATTGAGGTGTCATATGAAAGGGCAGAAACTCAATTTTCTAGAAATGTGAATTTCTTTTTGAAATTCTGATACTGTCCGCCAAATTACTTTTTGGTTTCCTCTCTTCATATTCATTCTAATCACTCATGCGTGAATTTTGTATCATATGACTTTCATCACATGAAAGAGGAAGATCTAAGCTTTTAAAATATGTGTCATTCATTAATTATAATTGTGATAAAGTTATGATAAAACATCGATAATTCTCGGTTTCGTTTTTTTCTGGGACGCACTGTATCGGAAGCAGAATATAAATCATAAAATCACAAATCATTAAAGAGACAGTAATACTAAACATCTGTTTTAATAATTGCTATTATTTGGTTTGTGTTTTCTCTCCAGACATTCAAAGCTAACGATGACCCCAACTGTGTCGCAGTAATCAAGTTAACTCACCCAAAGAAGATGCTGAAACTCCATATCTTTCCAGAAAATTTCACACCATCCGATCTACTCTGCATGAAAGTGGAAGTCTACGCCTATCTAGGTAAAAAGGGAAAATAAAGGTTGAGTTCTGGGAAGAGGTGAAAATAATTTGTGAGCGTTATCAATGTTCTTACGCAACTGTGGAAGAACATCTGATAAGAAAAAAAGTTCCCTGTAAAGCATGGCTCTTCAAATTCCTTAATATTCTAAATATAGCATGTAACAGCATACAAATCGGGACAGATTTTGATGCCAGATGCTCGTGGAGTCCCATATACACTGTTGGTCATAATGATGGAATAATATTTTTTTAGCCCAATTTATGGAATTATTTTGACTATTATTTATTCCTAATAGATGTAGATAATAGTATACATTCTCAGATTTTATTGAATATTAATTTGTGAGTGTTGATTTTGCGTGACTGCTAAAGTATATATATGCTAGATTGCTAATCAACTAGGGGACCAACGTTCGTGAAATGAGGATTGATGCATCATAAAAAGGCATTCAAATAGCACATCGACATGGTTTTGATGATGAGGGCTCACAGTAACGAGGCCATCGCTTAGCCACTGATTCATGACTGTACGCAGCGGGGGCTAGGGTACGTCGCCGTCCCCACAAATACAAAAAAAATGCAATGAATTATCAATAATTGCATTTTGCCTCGATCCCCAACTTAAAAAAAAAAATCTATGTGGGCATGCCTTGAACCATAATGCATGGCCCTACAGAGGATTTTTTTCTTGTTGGGGACCATAACTGTTGGTCCCCTAGTTCATTAGCAAAGTAGCACACACATGCTTTAGCAGTTAAGCAAAACAAACACTGGCAAATTATCATTCACAAACATATTATTTAGATCTATCTGGAATGAATCATTGTCAAAATCATCCATACATTTGGGTTTAAATAATTATTCCCACTTTATGACCAACAATGTACATGTTTCTGTGTACAATGCTTGTAAATTATGTAACTTTACCTTACTGGGCCAAAAGTCTCATTATTTTGATGATTCCAAAACCTTGCAGTACACACCAATACGTATTTGCTAGATGATCAACCTTTTTTTTCTGATCGATTCCACACCGTTTCTTTCACAATGCAATCGAATAACCAGAACTCAACTTTGTCTTTAAAGAATATGCTAACGCATTTCCATGAAATAGAGCAGTTTATTTCTGTTTAGCATAATAAGGTTGTTATAAGGTTGTTATATCACCTACCACTAGCTATTAAATAGAAAAAGGATACAGACCCGAAATGAGAGAATAAGCCAGTTCGTAGATAATATCTGTTCGTAAATGGTGATTTATACAAAAGTGTGAAATTCATCTAAACAAATACAGGACACGTGTTAATGAAAGTTATGTTAACATTATTTCTTATGCACCGCTGTACATGCTATGATACACACTTTTTCAAGAAGGCACACACAAAGGTGTTGGTGATGTACCTCCATAACTTTGGCAGTGATTATTTTTAAAATGCACATAGTGGGGCCTACAGTTTTAGGATATTCTGTGTTATTTGTACCGTCTACGAACTGGTCTTTAGCATTTTTAAACCAGAAGGGTGAGAATCCACTTTTGGGAGTCACCTTCAGGGTCACTTCCTTGAAAGTCAAACCCATTTAAAATTATAGCGTAATACACTCCCAAATAATGGTTAAAGCCATACTGTACTAGCAGCAATATTGCAAATACCCTCTAGCACCATCTCAGGTCACCTGTACCATTATGGTTCCCTAACTCGCTGCTTCGGTTGTTCTCGCATAGAGTCCTACGCTGTATGCGGAGTGGAAATTAGGTATTGGGATGCACTGCCACACGTACTGTGAGAAGGTTGACCGTGAGATGGCCCTGTGCAATAACGCTTGTGTAGAAAATTCGTCAGTTCAGTATCGCCTTAAATTCCTATTCTCAGAGTAACACCAATTACAAAATATGTAACGCCTCATATGGCTCACCAAAATAACATTAGATTGCCAGTTCTTTATATTAAGAGAGTTTAAATAATTATGTAGGGTTTTCGTGCGCATCCTATTGGATGGATAGCTATCACGTGACTCTTAACATTTTGTTTTATGTCCACGAGCTTGCAATATTATACAGAAATTGGCTGGCAGGGAGTGTAATATAACATTATTTGGACCGCTGAAGGGAGTTATATTTTCCAAAGTGGTTATATTTTCCCGAAGCGCGCAGCGCTGAGGGGAAATATGGTCACGAGGGAAAATATAACTCCCTTCAGGCCCAAAGAATGTTGAATACCCCCATCCAGTCAATGTCTGTTATATTAAAGGGGCATGTTCCCGCCAGTCTAGTTATCGCTGCTCTAGTCATCGCCATCTTGGTTCCGAAGATCGACTTCTAATTTGCATACAGCTGTCAATCAAAGTACGCGC
>BEXV01004596.1:2305-13071 GCA_003118195.1 Hemicentrotus pulcherrimus | reverse complement strand
TCGGGGGGTGATTCTCCGGGGGTAATTTTCCGGGGGGTAATCGTCCTACGGGGGTAGTTTTTCGGGGGTAATTGCCCGGGGGGTGATTGCCCAGGGGGTAATTGTCCTGATACGCCTGACATCATCTTTTTTTCCTTCTAACATTGGATAAGTTTTAGTGATGACTACACACTAACATTGCAGACTATTATGTTAGTTCTAAATCAGTATTTTGGTTATTTTAGTGCAATAATTATGTTAATTCATTTGTCTCATCGTATTAGGGTTTGGTCAAATAGGGCAAAATCACTATACAGAAATCGATTTGTTTTACGTTTGACATTATATATTATATGTAAGCATTTGCATAGAAATAATGTAGTTGATGTCAGTACTTCTCATCACCATTAAGATTTGAGGGATTATATTCGATGAGTCGTATGGAAAGCACATAGCTAATTAATGTATTTGTTGTAAACAATTTTTTTTACAGATCTTTAAAGGTACTATGTCCCTTTGGCAGCCAACCTCAAATGCTGTAGAACCTTGGAATTATGAATATGTCATTTTTTGTCCTATCTGGGAAATTTAAACGTTAGCAGTGTCCTCATATTCAAATTATGTATGGAAACCCGTTTACTAGATTTCACTGTCAGACATTATTGAGTGACTGACTGGCTTTTTTTTTTCTTCTTTGGTAATAACATACATTAAAAGAGTTGTAAAGAGTACCTGAGCATTTGTCCACATCAATAACCCACTTCTTGTGATGGCCAAGATTAAATTGATTGAATCTTTGCGCAGCATAAAACATATGACCATTCGGTACAATTGTCTGAAAATCAAGACTATTGCTTTTGGGCTCTATAGCCCTAAAGTCCATTTGACAACTAATAGTCGTTATTGTCAAACTTGAAGACATTTTCAAGCCCCACCTTTTTTAGTGAAGTTCTAAATTAGTATTATCTTTCAAATGCAGTTGAATTTAACTTTTTCATTTTTTTTGGCCTGCAAATGGAACATAGTACCTTTAATATTAACCAATTTCTGTATGATATTTACTATGTATGTTTATTGATATACATGTTTATATGTATACAATTTATATAATTCATCATTCCGACAACTTTACCTTGGATTCCTACTAGAAAAGCACTATTTATTGTATTGCAAATGGGTTTGTGTGACGTGAGGTTCATACAAAATATGCATGTACAAATGATGTGTTTGAAGATCAAGCATTTGTTTCTGATAGTAATTGCTTTCGTTGGTGATAATTCCATTATGTGAATCTTTACAGCCGTATATTAAACAAAAGTAACATTATTATTGTTCATTGCTTTCTTATTTATTAACATGCATTTTAAAAATGTGGTTAATGAATATAGTAGTGTTTACGAATTGTTTCTATCCTATATTCACGTTGTCACTTGTATCATGTATGAGGACTGCCCTATAGATAAAGTAGAATGCTTCATTTCTTATTCACACAAATGAATACGGAACATATCTGACTCATCTAACGTTTGAAATATATTATAAGGTAGATTTTGATGCGGCGTAACAACAACATAACAACAGGGAGAACCAAATGATAATCCTGGAAACAAATGGTTCTTTAATAGTGGCGGTTTAAGGAAGAAAACAAATTATAAACACAAATGTGTACGTGCTCTAAAACAAGGAAGTAGGAAAAAAAGAAGAAGAAAAATAAAGCCATAACGATACAATGAGAATTGTACACATTGGATACATTAAACTCTACGACAGTTAAAAATGTTATGTATGATGTCTGTGCAATGAGATATATAAATATTTAGTTATCAGGTTATGACAAGTAATCAGTCTGGAACTTGATTCCCGAAATTGTGGTAAAAACAAATATGAATGTTATCACAGATGTACAAACAATGATAGTGATGATTCTTTCATTATGAAGGGATGAGTTGTTCTAGCGCCACCTTGTGACTGCTTTATTAATAAACCACACTAGGCGTTGTGGCGTGCGCCTGTAATTCAGCTAACAGTGGAAGTTACAAACTGATTCAGAGCAGGAGCAGAAGAATAGACTCGACGTTTCGGACACGTCTCCTGAAGACGGACAGTCAACCTGTCCGAAACGTCGAGTCTATTCTTCTGCTCCTGCTCCTGCTCTGCAACTCTACTCGCCAACTCTACCAGCTGCTCACATCCACTCAACTCTCCTACTCAATCCAGTCTTCTACTCAATCTCTCTTTCTGTCTACAACTTTTCTGGTTTACAGTCCTTTTCAGGACTATACTTGAAAGATACTCTTCCTTCAACCTCCACTCTCTCGCCCCTCCATTTCACTTCTTCTTTTCATCCCTTCCTCATTCCTCCTAAGACTTACACATGGTGTACCGTAAACCTCTTCCGCGATATTCATTCCACCATGCAAACCTTCAAACATCATCAGAGTAAGATGTATGTTGCATTGCTAGCTAGGCTTAATAAAGAACAGCATATGTGTTTTATTTCCTTGCGAAGTTTGAGCACAATTGGAAAACCCCTTTATAAAAATGTCTGCAGTTTTATAATTCTTTTTCCTGTCACCTTGCAGAATACATTCACGATCAGAGTGATTGAATGGACTACATCATTTAAATGCTTAAAAAACATAGATCAATGGAGAAAAGAATAAAGAAGTTTTGTCTCTCGTTTCGTCTAACGAAAATTTGCGATCTGCCCCCTTCCTAAAAATGAAAATAATGATAAAACATTGAAGAAAAAAAAAACGAATTGAAATTTGATAACAAAATAGAGAAAGTAAAGTGACTGAAGAAATGATGCACGATGGCTGAGTGGAATAGCAGTGGCTTCGAAACCGGTAGGTCCCGGGTTCAACACCAAACCAATACGCTCATGCATTTCGGTAAGGAATTAATCATTATTACCAAGTCATTCGGTGAGGATTTAAAAGCGTCGGTGATTTGGTTGTTATCTTACAAGCAAATACATGCTCTCCTAGTAAAAGAAAATAGAAGGGAAAACAAGAAAAGAAGACAAAAATAATGAAAGAAAGAGCGTGGAATAGTAGTTTTTTGGTTGGTTGATGATTTGTTTTAACCTAGCAGCTAAGAAATCATGTGCATTACTGCATGTACATAGTCAGGAGATCGACATGTCGGGCAACATTCGCCACTGTCAGGTGATCAAGTTTCTGATGCACCATGCCTAATGTAATAGCTGTTGAAATGGAGGCAACTCAAAGCAGTATTTCTCCAAAAAGATGTTATAGCGCCTAATAACGATTCACCAACGCTTCTTTTCTCTCCGTTTTGAGGTTACCCTTTGTAGTTGCACCCTTCTTTTGCAAACAAGTGCTCTTTATGTAGCTGCACCCCTAACTTTGAAAGACTTCGCTGTCTCTGCCGTGCAACATTGACACCGTCCAGACAAGATATTAACATTTCTATAATGTTCATCCATGCGGGTAAGGCATTGTTAAATATTTGTTCACTTGATCACATTAAACTAGACTGATGCTGCGTGCATTACTTCAGGTGTGGTACGACAGGGGTGTGGGGGGGGGGGGGGGNGGGGGGGGGTACCCCAAACAATGAGCCCAAAGTGCATATTCTTTTTTTCCTGATAATTTCCTCTACGAGTACCCCTTTTCGTTATAAGAACTACCCCTTTTTGATAATAAGTGCCAATTTTTACCTCTGATAAGTGCCCCTTCTATTTTGATACGCGCAACATTGATACCGTCCCGTCAAGATAAGAACATTTTGTACAACGTTCATCCATGCGGGTGAGGCATTGTTAGATTTCTCTTATGGTCCTCAACTCAATCACGTTCAACTAGACTTGTTTACGCTGTGTGCTATTACTTTATTTTCCAAGTGCTCCTTTTCCTTATAAGAACTACCCATTTCCATGTTAATAAGTGCCAAATGTTTTCTCTGATAAATGCCCCGTTTATTTTGACACATAGCCCCTTTCGTTTGTGTTAATAGGTGCCTCTTTCCTTATGATGTGTACCCCCCCCCCCCCATTTCTGTATCAAATAAGAGCCCTTCCAATTAATGCCCCTTGTCTCTTCCCATGATTGCTCTTATTTAAATATAATAATAACGATAATAATAATAACAATAGTTCTGTCCTTGTATAGCACTAAAGAGGTTATGACATAGCATCTCTATGCGCTTCCAAAGAGCTTTGGATATTATTACCCTAGCTTAAGCTCCGGCAGCCGTAATCAGCGCACAGTGCATTTCAAGGAATAATCCTACCAGGCACCCATTTACCTCACCTGGGTTGAGTGTGGCAAATGCAGATCAATGTCTTGCCAAAGGACATTAGTGCCGCGGTGGGACTCGAACCGCGGACCTTGTGATCGACAGTCCGGTAACGCATCCACCGACTTTTCCTTTTTATTCAACGAATGCCCCTTTTATTTATAGTTAGTGCCTCTTTTCCATTATTTACCCGTTTTACTTAAAGCCACATCTCTTTCTCACAAAAACACATTTACACCTAAAGCCCTTTTTTATTTTGACACGTGTCCCGTTTTCACTTCTTTTTATATAAACCTTTGTATCCTCAGACAAGTGGCCCTTTTCTTTTATCATAATAATCCTTTCCCCTTTTCATAAACACCACCTTTTAGCACTGATAAAATCCCCTATTAAAAAACTGATAAATGCTCCTGTTTTCGACAAATGCCCCTTTTCATTTCATAGAATACTGTAATAACACTCCAGTAGTAATACTAGCTTTATTATAACAACTACGACCGTATAAACCCCTTTTTCTGGCTTCCTTTTAGTTTTAGGTGAATTCGTTGGGTGAGCGCGCTTGCACGCACTTGATCAAAGGTACAATATTTACAACAAATGAAATCTGGTCTATGTATAATAGGCCATGTAAAATCGAATCCTAGTTTCTCGTCCGGTTTCGAAAATGAGGAGTGGGTGTTTCTTTGTTATATCATTGATATTCTAATAAGATGGCCGCTCATACAAATACTTATAACCATGGCTCCCTGTTAACTTGTGATTTTAATGGTCTACAGTAAAACTCTTTGCACTCTATAAGAAAAAAAGGTGCAAAAAAGGTGCAAAATAAGAGTGTGTACCCTTTACATCAAAATGAACCCTGTCGAAAGAAAAGGGGTTAAAAAAGGTGCAATATAAGATTTTGCACCCTTCCCACAAAAAGGAACCCTATCGATCAAAAAAAGTGCATGTAAAATAAAAGTTTGCATATTGCATGCATACTCATGATTACTTTCCAAGTGTTCACAAAAAATGTATTTATCATGATTTGTTAAGCAAATTATGACAATGCACATCAGATTTGTGGTTTGTATTTTCTTTTGGCAATCATTAACCAATATATTGTTTTGTTTGTTCATGGTACAATTACATTTACGTTTCAGCAATAGATATATTGATTATATGATTACTAACCAAGAAACATCATGCATGCTTAATATGTTTCCGTGTAAGAGCAAATTGTATCAGTTTTCCTCGATGATGGGTGCACAATTGCACCTTTTAAAGGGTTCAGGACTGAACCCCTAAAGGTGTTGCCATTGCATTGGTTTGCACCCCCAATGGAACAGGGTTGAACCATTAAGAGAACTAACATGTCTCCTAAAAGGTGAAATCTGGCACCCACTTAAAGGGTGCAGGATTGAACCCATAAAGGTGCTGCTAGTGTTGCATCGGTTTGCACCTATACAGATGCAGGAATGAACCATAAAGGGTAAAATTTTCCCTAAAAGGTTCAATCTGGCACCCTTTTAAAGGGAGCAGGATTGCACCTTTAAAACGGGTTGAGGATTTAACCCCAAAAGGTGATGCTATTGTTGCATCGGTTTGCACCCCTAAAGTTGCATACTTGCACCATTTTTTCTTAGTGTGTGGGGTAAAAACGATAACGAGTAAAATCAAAGTTTATTTAAAAGAAAAATATTATTAGTATACTATAAGTAGATAAACATAACCGATAGTTTGTATTATAATATATCTATTTAAGTTGTTCAAAGGTAGCCTCCACATTATTACAAAACAGTAAACAAAAAAGGAAACAAGAATGAAAAAGGAAACGCTAGTTACCTGAAATAAAGCGAAAGCATGCTTACTGAGTGGGTGAGAGCTAAAGGGGAAGAATGTGACTAATAGGGATATTGAAATAATAACACAAAAATAGGCTATTTTTCCTTATCTTGTCCTCATTCTGATATGTATTTAGTTCATGAATTAGTAGTTATGTGCAAGTGTTGTTTTATTATTGTAAAGCGCATTGTTATTTTCTCTTAAGATGAATTCCCTTATAAAAACCTAGGTTATTATTATTATCATTATTTCTAAATCATAAGGTCTATGCTTTTTCTCTTGGCATTATTTTTAGATCTGCATCTAAGGTATCACCAATTTAATTTTTCATCTTAAAATGAAATCATAACATAACAAGAAACCACAAAAAGAAGGAGGCGGGCGCCCGAAGAATGCTTGCGGGGGCGAACATCCAGGGTTCATTTTTACCTGCGCCTTAGTTTGGAAGAATATAGAAGCAGTGATGCCCGCTGCAAAGAAAAGCTCTTTAAATGGTTCACACATAATGGATTCCTTGTGAAGTTTAGTGAGGTAGTGATTATATCTTTATTTTGACATTCGTTTTCATAACTATTCGATACATGACATATTTTCACAATTCTTTTGGTTTTGACATACAGAATGACTGATACACAATGAAAATCTCTCTCTCTCTTTCTCCATCCTTCAGCCATACACCCACTCATTCTCTTGCTCTCTGTCTGTCTCCCGACCCTTCTCTCTCTCTCTCTCTCACTTGATATTTCAATTCTCCTATTAGTCACATTATTCCCCTTTAGCTCTCACCCACTCACTAACGAAGAACACACATGGTGGTGAATAGGGACACAGGGCCTATATAAATTAAAGAAGCTAATTAAAGCGACTATTATATCTTTTACGAAATCAAGGTAAACCCCAAAGGTTAACTTCCAGTACAATATACAGACTTCAATATGCAACCCAATGGCAATCATGTAGCAGATAAATTAATCAGTACCAGACTTAATAATACATGAAACTGAATTTGAACCCCGGGCGATACAACTCCCCCACCCCTCCTCCCTCCCTCTTACCATAAATGAATGACATGTACAAAAAGAAAAACAATAGAAAGAAACAAGAATGAAGAAGGAAACACTAGTTACATGAAATAAAGCGAATACTGGGGGCAGAATATGGAGCATTTGTATTGTGGTAGCCAATAACTGCAGTTAAAAACTAGAAGTAAAGTTTAGCTACTTGATTTGGAAAGAGGATTATGGTCACGATAACCTTCTTGTGTAATTGACTAAAGATAGTGCGCCCTATACTCCACATCCACTGGCAAATATATCTAACTATTCAATAGAAAAAAGGCAAGGTTGCTGAATGTAAGCAACAATCGGTCGCCATTCCTACTCTTTATATAACCATGATGTGGCAATTTTTCCTTTTTATCTAGGACTGACAATGATTCGTTTTACGGTTTATTCTACTTTGTAGATTCCATTTTTATGTTTTGAAGACAATTTCGTTTTGGTCCAGTTAAGTTTCATTTCGTTTTACACCACCTGGTAATCTCCAGTGAAAAGCATTTCTAGCAACAAACATTGTTGTTGCTGAATGTTAGCAACAATCATCATTGCTGGTTTTTGATATAACCAATTTATAATTATTTTATTTTATTATTCGTATTACAGTTGATTCTTTTCGGTTGGTTCCACTCTTTGTAAAAACAAAAACAAAAAAGCAGAAAGACAGGGGGAGGGAGAAGTGATCATATTCATGATTCCTCTTTTTATTCTGCAATGCTATTTCAATATTGTAAAGAAAACAAACGACATTGTTGTACTTTAATTCTACCGCCAAATCGCAGATAAATATCCCTATCAGGTCCCGTAATACATTTTGAAAAGTGCTCGAGCCTTTTTTACTCCCAAACCTACACCACATTTGCCGCTTAACTTTATCTTAGACAGTGAATCTTACGATAAATAAAACAACTGGAAACAAGGATAATTTGTTACCCCTTTCCAGGTTAGTAATTTGCTGGTCATTTGAAGTGCATGATACACCATAGTAAGTATGAACACTGAATATATGCAAGATATAATGTTTGTATCATTGGTGTACATAAAGATAATGAAATGGTTTACAACTGGTAGCGTCAATGGTGTTAATATTGTCGTCTAATTGTTGAGGGCCCTGCAATCCTGTTAGTGTCCCTTGTGATTAGCGTTTTTGTTTAACTTAATTTTTGTTATAATAAGAAAAATGTCACGAGTTATTGTTTTGGAGTATATCCTTATTTGCATTGGTCTCAAGTTGTGCTTGGTTAGTTGGTGCTGGAGGATTAGCATGAAATTAAATTGTTTTGTTTGCATTATCATATCCACTTATTACACATTCTATTTCTAATACTTGCTGAATGACTTTGAGAAGTGCCCCTTTCCCTCCTCATGTGTGCTCGTTTTCACCTTTGGTTAGAATCCTGTCCAAATCTTATAGGTGCCTCTTTTAATTTGACAAGGGTCCCACTCTCATAAATGCCTCTTTTCAAATATAATAAGTGCCAATTTTACATTGACAAGTGCCTTGTTTGTGTATTACATGCTCATTTCATGTTGTATTACTGCATCATTCCCCTTGTAATAAGCGTCCCTTACATCTTCAATGAGTGCCCCATTTAGATATGAAAAGTGATAAATGTCCTTACTTATTAGTGCCCCATTTTGGGTGCCAGAAGTTTTCATTTTCACCTTTCTGATGAAGGCTCCCTTTACTTTGAGGCGTGCCCCTTTTCCTTTCTGAGTGGACAATTTAATGTTCCTTTCATCAATGTAAAACAGTTTATCTAACTACTTTTGATAAGTCACCCTTTTCCATTCTATATAATTTCCGTTTAAAAGTGTTATTGTCTCAATATTCCCATTGTCGCCTACCAAACTAGTGCTTTTGCAGTCATATAAAGAGAGCTGTAACTAGTTTGAAGAATTGGAGCAGCTTTGCGCAGTTAAATGTACTATATTTCTATTACCACGAACATAGCCGAGGAGGCAAAAGGCACAAGGCCCTTAACGTGCGAACTATGCCCCTTAATATATATATATATATATATATATATATATATATATATATATATATATAATCGTGCTCGTTTTCGACGCTCTTAAAATGACGTCTTTTCTCTATTCTAATATATGAGGTGTGTATTGTTTACCCTTTAAACTACATTGAGATATTTTGAGTAACCATTTTTGGTTCCATCTTATTATTTTGTTGGTGCACCCCGAATTCGAAAGACACCCAATCACCCCTGCAGTGCAATGTCGAAACCCGACACGAATACTTATCTTTATAATTTTATTCATGCAAGCGAGGTATTGTCAAAATTCTTATATATTTTCTTCAACCTGATCGCGTTCATTTAGACCTGTCGACGCTGTATGTTAGTACTTCCTCGTAGGCTGCTTCATGTCGGTCTCTTCGAAACAGGGAGTCTACTTTTGATTATTTACATACTTCCTCAACTATAGCAAGTTACATCGCATTTTGAGAATGAGGAGATTCCAATGAAAGCAAAAATCGGACACTTCAACATTTGGCTGGAATTGTGACTCAGTCTTCTTCGTTCTCACACGTTACACCCGCTTGAGACGTTTTTAGAACGTCGTACGCGTTGAGCGGGGATTTAGTACACGGAATATTATCACGGACAACATCCTTAGAAGTCCTAAGCATTTGTACATGTATTACTCAAGTATCTTAACATCAAAACAACCCATCTTGTACCTGAACTGAAAGCAGTAAATGACGTCATTGACCTGCACTTAAAGGCCCACTGATTGAATATACAAACCAAGTGAGTAGTTCATACTGTTTTTAATATGATATATGTTGTTTGTATTAGAAGTGCTCCTGTTCACCTCAATTTAGAGGGATTTGTAGCTGTAAGTTGATGTTTGTGTCTGAACGGGAGTGTGGGTTTGTGCATGTGGTTACGAGAGGTCTTTGTGTTTCCATGAATGTGGGGACATCAATATTCTGAAAAAAAGTGAAGGAAAACAAAAATCTTTCCTCACGTTGATTTACATGTAAAGTTTTCATGTTTGTTTAGTGTTTTTGTTTCGACAATTAAGGTTGTTTTAAAAAGTATGTATTTTAGAAAAAGTAACAAACGTTCTTGCCTAAATCTGCACTGTTTACCATTCAAACTCAACGGCTGGTCCAAGTATGGGGTTTACTCATAACACTAAAATTTGCCTTTTTAAGTTTCTATACCAAACGTATTTGAAAACGGAGAACTTTCCTTTTTATTCACATCTCATCTGAAATTTTGAAAGATATTGTCAGTTATCTTACCAAAAAATAATGCAATGATAAGTTGATAAGCAAATATAACATGGACATGTAATATGCCTCTAAAATATGACAAAATAAGCAGTTAACTACTACGATTTCTTCGCTAGCTTCAGAAATAGTGAAGTTGCGTCGTGTTCGTATTGCCTCTTTACTGTACGATTCCTCCCCGATGTTCTGGCTGGAATGCCATCTTGCGCACACCCGACAGCTTAAGCACATGGGGAGTGGTCAGCAACATACTGCATTAAAGTGTGCGATATTCTACTAGTTCAGACTAATTATGGAAGAAATTGAGGCTAATTGAGTAAACATAATCTAATTTCTATCATTTGTTGGTTAAGATATTCATGCTCAAGACCCACCCCCCCCCCCCCCCC
>BEXV01004593.1:11799-25330 GCA_003118195.1 Hemicentrotus pulcherrimus | reverse complement strand
GGGGGAAATTGAGTTCAAATTAAGGATTAAGAGTCAAGAACGGAACAACGAATCGTCTTCTTTCTCTAATAGTTAATGAAACGTCAAAGCTTCCGCGCTTGGAAAGAGGGGGACTGAATACAGATAAGGATTAAGGGTCGGGAAAGGTACACTGACGAATCGTCTTTTTTGTCTAATAATACGTCAAAGCTTCGCGCAGGAGAAGGGCCGGGGACTGAATTCAGACAAGGGTTAGGAGTCGACGGTACTCCGAGTCGTCTTCTTTCTCTAATAATTTAATGAATCTTCAAAGTTTCCGCGCTTTGCGTGGGAGGGGAGGAAACTGAATTCAGACAAGGATTATGAGTCGAGAAAGGTACAAGAATCGTCTTGGAAGCTCCCCCCTCCCTGCACCCACCCCCTAGGGAGCGCGCTACGCGCGCTCATTAAGTGTGTTTGTGTGTGTGTGTGCGTGAGTGTGTGCGTGCACGCTTGTGTGTGTGTTTCTTTTCACCTCATTAAGTATACATCAGATTGCACGATTTCAAGTTCAAAATTGCAAAAGCTCCCTACCGTGGGAGGGGGGACACGCTCCCTCACTAGTGTTGGCAGCCCAGTCATCCCCCCAGGTGTACATACCTGTCTACGCCACTGCCATAATCATTATCACACCTCATCATGTTCTTTTCTCCCCTTTTACAAAACCTTTAATTAGTTTACATGGTAGAGAATTGCGAGACGACCATCTCAACGGACACCTCCTTTTATCACTCTGGCTTATTTCACTCGCAGCGGGAACAAATTTATCCAAACGATGTGGAATGCCGGATAACAATAACCACGGACAAAGACAAATTATTAGTTCTCGTCTTCGACGATTTCGACATCGAAGGAGATGTAGATCGTACTTGTTTCGATGCCTTGTGGTACGTTGACGGGGCGGCTAACTCTTCGCAGGCAATATTTGAAAACGGTAGGCCGGTTTATAAAATTATTATTTTGTATTTAAATTATAAAACGTTACAGAATGCATGATCATTTTTTGACGCATACCAACAGATGAATAATATAGTTGAAAATATGGACACATAATAAGGCAAGATTTTATTTATTACACAAGAGGGACTATGTATGAGCTTTTACAAATATAATTAATGTTATTTTTTATCAATGAAATTTGGAAGAAAGAAAATACATAATTGCAGTAATAAAAGGAAGTATGCGTCTTATTTTTTCTTATTTACTCTTACACATTTTGATTAAAAAGCGGTTCCGCCGAGAGAGTGAGAGATAGGACATCAGATCAGGGTTAACGATTAACTATGCTTACCATTTGCCTAAATATTAACAAATCACTTTGTATTTAATTGTATTTCTCCTTGAAAAAAAATAAAATAAAGGCGAAGCATTCTGCGGCCGTGAAGATGATATTGGTGATCTCGTCTCCAGTGGGCCATCCGTCACCCTGTTGTTGAAGACGGATGTCGCAACCCGCAAAGATGGTTTCAGACTGGTTTACACAAGTTTTTACACAGGTATAAATTCCGTTCAAGTTTGATGAATTCAATAAACTGCATGTACTGCTAACTTTAGAGATTGCATTGTATATAAAACACAAGGGGCGTCGAACCACAATGCATCATGAGGGTTCAAAGGGGGGGGGGGCAAACACACTTAATTGATTGGAAATTGTATTATGGGGCGATAAACTGCTCTCACACTACGATCAAATTATCTTCCTCTAAAATCTAATGTAGCATGCAACCAATGAGATTAATTAACTAAATAAAAAATAAAAACTTTATAAAAAGGAGAGATCGATTTTTCTTTAGGGTGGGGGTCGATGCTACTAAATTTTCTCATAATTAGGTCTATTTCCCCCGATCACAATGATATTCATAATTAACACCCACATATCATACAGATGTATTGAAAAATTTCACTTCAGTTGTGTACTACTTTCATATTTTGCTTACTAAACCTCTTGTCTTAACATTCGCCACCCCCTATCTCTATATATTTCTCTCTCTCTCTCGTAATGTTCAAGGTCCGTGTAACGCAAGTGAGTTTAGATGTACCAACGCAAGATGTATAATTGCTCAACTAGTCAACAATACTCACAATAACTGCGGAGATGGGAGTGATGAACCAGCCGCAGGTAAATTACAGGGATCTTTCTTTAAAAATACTCGGGGATTTTTCGATTACGAAAAAGTTAACATATACATGTATTTCACTTTCTCATTGGAAGATTCGCACACTGTCGGCAATTGGGCAAATCTGAGGTATGTCAAATAGTTATAGCATATCACATGACAATGGCTGATCAAAGGCATGGTCGTATTTGCGTTGACCGATTGAAACAGACCAAATATCATGAAAAATACATTCAATATAAATTATATTTGGGACACAAACTGACGGAATATATTGCCGCATGCTATGATACAATCATCGTCATTATCTTCTTCTTCTTGGCTTGGCTTCCTCCATTTTGGAGAACTGCAGTTGGTGCAGTCATACATACATTGGTGTGCACGATTTTTCTTGAAACTTTCCCGATCAAAATATGTTTTCATCATTTTAAGCCCGGGATTTTAAGTACATGCAGTGAAATTCTTTACAAATTCGTTTATTTTTCTGTTGTTGGTAACCACTGAAAGTTTCCTCCAAATTCATTTCATATTTGCTTCTCCTTATGAGTCATATGAGCACGTTCTTTCATTGATTTCTCCAGATACAACACGAGAACCACCCAAGAATGGCAAGATCGCAGAACTGGGGATCGGCCTCATAATCGGCATCGCGGTGGCGGCGTCCCTCGGGCTTCTGATTCTCATCGTCAGCACACTGTGTATCATCTACCATGCATTGTGCGCTAAGATATTGTGTCCCAATCACCATAGCAACGAGCAGCAAGGTAAAGATGCCGAAGTCGTTGCGCCGCCAATATTTCGATCTTCGTCTCGAGTCGGAGAAGTATTGATTAATGACCGATCGCGAGCAAGAGACGCCTGGATGTAATATTGTAACATTTCTTTTCACTGGCGACGTCAGTTCCATGAGATAATAAATAGTATGTCTTTCGTAATCTTCATTCATAGTTTCCCTAAGCCATTACCAATATACAGGTCTTAAAACAGATGCATGATAAGCCTTAGGGTAAGTGATGAAGATTAATTATAATACCATTAGAATAAGATGGGAATAATTTGATTTGTTATCAATTACATCAAACTTTTTGAATTAAATGAAACTTCAATTGAGAAACTAAGACCTGAACACAGAGCATGTTTGATCATATAATGATTGTTTATACAATAAAAAATGTGGACATTGTAGCAAAATCTATCAAAGAAGTCTTATTGCAAAATGTAACATAATGAATATGTCTTCTCAATTACCAAACATACACACTATAAAAAACATTTAGTTACAAGTTCATGTATCACATGTCAAATAAACGCTTCTTTATCACACCGTTGTACTCGGAATTACAAATTGATAAAACGACCACTGTTCATTTCAATGATTTTAAGCAATATTTTAATAACATGATGCACATGACATAAAATGCAGACTATCAAAATTTAATGATGGTTGGTCTCCAAACCGGGAAGTTTGTACTTAAGTACATTCCGTTCTTTTGTGTTCATTCTGCATCCAAGATTTATTCTTAAACGGTATACCTCGACAATATAACGATAAAACACAAAAGCGGTTTAATGAGTGTCCATCCGTTTCAGTTATGCACCATTAGTTAGGTAATAATACCCCCTTATTCCAAAATGATTTACAAACTACCTTCCCATCAACTGATTTCATTGTACATGTGTTTACAAGACCGTCGTGTATTACGATCTTCTTTAAATTTTGTGCTGATACAGTTAAATTATCAAAGTATATGAAATTTCTTACGATGTACTATAGTCTAATCAACCATGTTGTGATTTGTGACCAACATCAAGGATTCATAATGTGGTTTTGATATTGAGGTGTTGTGGATTGATGGACTAGTCTCTGGCCTGTGAACCACAAGGTCCGGATCCCTGGCTGCATATTAATCAACATTTTCCACACCCGATCCAGCTGTAGGAAGTGGGTACTTGGTAAGATTCATTCCTTGAGTACACCAAGCACTATGGTTGCCAGATCTAAAGCTGAGTAATAATATCCCAAGAGTCTTTGGAAGCATAAATGTTATATCACATTCCAGAACAAAATATTATTACAAGTTTAAAAAGTACTCTCTTTGACAAAAAGATAATGTCGTAAAATGAGGATACAAGTAATGTTTTCCTTCAATTTGTGTACATTATCCATGTTTTAATTGCTCTTGCACAGCACCTACTTGTTTGCCATCACTAGAATGAGATCCATCAAAATGATACATGTGGGATATAGAGATACAGAGATCATGACAATCTATATCTTCAGATGACAACTAGATCACTCAAGCGACTTACATGTATAAACTCAACTGACATAAAATGTAAGAAAATGAGGTCTATATAACTTATTTCATTGCCATCATATTCAGCTAACCTTTGTTGTGCATTAAAATAGACATGCATATGAGTACATCTAACAACAGATAATGGTGCACAACTTGTTAAATGCGTGAGAACATAAAGAGCGCATGATCACATTGCTGAATCCATTAGATTTAACATCGGTATGATTGGGATAAATGTATCCTGTTTATAATCATCATCAGTTTGAATAAAAACATTAAAAATAAGAGAATACATCACATGTTCCAAATATGTGAAACAAACGAAACACATCTGATTCCTTTTACAACTGTATTCTACTGCATGTCATTCAATATATCCCAAAGCTGGATCTATGATCATGTTTGACAAAGGAAAACTTCAAATCTAAAACCCAATTTGGAACAAAAAGCTTAGGCTTTGCGTTATGTTTAAGTTTGAGTAGATTACAACCCCAAGAGTATAAAATCCCTTGCATTATGTTGAAATGTAGATCGTAAGCACTGTGCAGTGAACATACTTATTCCTATTAAACAATAATCAGATTGCTAGAATGGCATTCAGTACACCTACATTCTGCAACAGGTGAGGAACCTATCATACAAAACTTACAAAACGATCAAGATATTTACATAAACAAAGTACTATTTACATATGGATATGGGGCATGGTGCAGGTGTAGTTTGAGGCTGATTAGAAATCAATGCCTATATCTAAAGTTTCTGTAAACACGACAAAAATATGCGTTTTCATAATTGTTTGTATGTCGTGTTATTATGTTAATAATGTTACCATCATAAATCAACTGTGAGTTTCACAGTGAAAAAATTAAGATCTCCCAAGATGGTATGCCAATACATTGTATATTGTGAACAAAAAATCTTCATTTTCACAAAGTGCACATGAAACATTGAAACTGCCAAAATCGAGCAAGTCTGTTCATGCCAAAGAATTATTTCATCTAGAGAGACACAACTTGTACAATCTGAATGACAGTATAAACATAAATGTTTGGCTGGATAAACAATCATGATTTCTTACAAAAGCACACCCTCTCAGCAAACTACATGGCATATGCTAGGATGGAAGAAAGTGACAATTTGTTTGACAATAAGTTAACTGTCAAGCCATACATATCTTTTGTGCCTCCTTGATACTGAATTCGCTGTAAAAAAATGTCCGCTCAAATTTTTGAGACACAAGGTTCACGATCTGTACTGTGCTTCCACTGCTCCTACAGACTATATTTACAAAAGTGAGATTAAAAAGCTTTTAAAAGCTTTGGTGGACCGCGAAAAAGGTCCACCGTTCAGTTCAAAGCTGCTAGCTAGCGAACATGCCGACATCTACAGAATATCTTGATTGCTTGATTACTGGTAAATGAAGTTGAATCTAAAAGTGGAAAATGAAAAAGAGAACAAAATATAATATTAGTTACATTATCATTAAAAACAAAACTGTGCCTTATATCAACCAATTGCTTAACAAAACAGATGTTAATACACAACAAAAATATTGATAGCTCAGGTTTTGGACAATTTTTCATATTTCTAACTAAATAAAATGTCTAAAACTGGTAACTAATATGCAACGTAAATGATTATATAGACAAGGGACAAAATAAAATTGCCTTGTCAGTATGATCCACCAAGCTTAACTGCCAACATCCAATCTTAAGAAATACCAATCAATAACATTATTAAAATATTCAAAAAAGGGAGGCAAACAGGTTTCCATAATCAGAAGACTAATCAGAAGAAGAAAAAAAAACATTGTGGGGAATAAATCAGGACTTTATTCAAGAGAGCATACATTGGGTCAATAAGCCAGCTCATATATACTATCTGCGCATGGGCAGATAAAGGTAATTTTTTCCCAAATTGAAAAACACATCGAGTCGAATACTAGTATCGTGCTCATGAAAGTTATGTAATCAGTGTTCATTTATGTACTGACAGTACATTTATCTGATACAAAAGTGGAAGTATTCTTCTCAAGAGTGATTATTCTAAAATGCACAGGTGGGACGTATCCATCGTGTAAAAGATCTGAGGATATTTTGGGGTCATGCATTCTGAAGCTATTTACGAACTGGCTTATACCTAGAGAAAGAAGAATATTGTGGATGACAAACCTACCTGCTAAGTAGCTGCGGTAAGCTGGATATGACAGGGCCGTACCCTGGTGAATTGTCGTAGAGTTCAAAGAGAGGCGCGGCTACTAGCTTGTAATTCCTTGGAACGGCAAATAGGGCTATAAACAGGAGATAACGATACAAATATATTGATGAATAATGTGCCACTGGAAGACAGTAAGACACGATTTGGAATATTCTTGGGTGGATAAATTATATGTTCTGTCATTCAACATTTTTATTCATTCATGTCAGCAGAGGTTATTACAAAAATATGAATAAATGAAGTAAGTAAATCAATATTTTACAAGTTCAGATACTCACCCTTTTCTGCTAGTTGTACGAAGTAGAGTTTTTTATGTTCCTTTGGCTTTGTTATATGTGCTGGAATGTAAGGATACTGTGGAGAGAAATAAGATGAATAGTATCATTACTAAAATGCATTGGTAGTAAGTAGAGTAGAGAACAGACACAAATATGATAGTCATTTTATAATATAGCATGCAGAATTAAAACTTCGGCATTCTTTGCCAATCCCTGATCTTTGTTTTGGTCCTACATGTTTATGTTGTCTTAAATTCCTTTTTCTTACCAATTGGATATCATGTAATCATCAGCCTCCTCATCATCAATCATATTCACCACCACCATCAATGTCATTCTCCTCCTCAAATCATCACATCATCATCAACATCAAGATTCAAGATTTATTGTCCATAATATAATACAGAAATTTGTTTTCCATTGGTGTAACATGTAATATATAAAACATAAGACAAAAATATGGTGTCGTGTGCTGAAAGCCAGAAGGGCGTCAAGACTCTATAAAGACAAAAGTCTATGATCAGGTACAGTCCTCCGGCTTTCAGCACACATACATTTATACATACATAGCAAATATAATTCTGAATCACGTCATGAATAAATTCAGGTATGAATAAGTAGAATAGGAGCAGCATCACAATCAAAATAGAAAGGAAAAGAGAGCTCAAGCTCGAGGACTGATAAAAGAGAGAGATATGGGGAGAGTTGGTAAGGGTCCAAGGTAAAGGGGAGAGATAGAAAAGGAGAGATGGCATAATTTACGATCAGATTATAATGCTTGACAGAAAATACATCGCCATAGTAATGTAGACAAAAATCATCAGCAGAGCTAAACAACAGATGTTTTATTATTTCGCTTAAAGCTGAGAACTTCGTGTTATTTGTGCATTATATATGTGAATGGAATCTGTAATGAAAGAATTTCTATATCTGGCTCTACAGGTAATTGGTACCCGCAGGCGGATTCCTGAGCAGTTAAAAGTAAAACAAGAAAATAGTGGATGTGATGGATCTTTCATAATACAAGTTATTTTAGTCAATAAGCGATCTTCAAACAAAACTGATAGGGGTGGTAATTCAATGCCGATAAGACGTTGTGCAATTTTCCTAGGATGTTCGAGTTTAGTTTTGTCTGCTTGTGTGAGATTTCCATAAAAACAAATGATATTGAATATGAGAACACTTTGTATGATAGACTGATAGAAAAGATGCAAGATCGTCCTGTCAACGTTATATTTTGTGAGCTTCCTTAGAAAAAACATCCGTTGATTAGCTCTACTGTGTACAGCGTTGGTGTTCTTATTAAACAGTAGCTTATCAGGGTACCAAGATACTTATATTCATGTATGTGTTCGATTGCCTGTTCATGAATATACAAAGGGATATAATTAATGTCACCACGTCGAAAGTCTATAATAATCTCTTTGGTTTTTTGAACATTCAAATATAGGTTGTGGCGATCGCACCATTCAACAAACTGATTAACTTAACAAAAATACTCATTCTCACTATTTGCTCCCTTAATGAAACTTGTGATAGCAGTGTCATCATCATCATCACAACTGTCATCGCCATTATCATCATCATCATCATTTTCCCAGTATCCTTTTATGCAAGTATTAATCATCAATGTCACCATAACATTGACTACCCATCACCACCATCACCACCACTACTGTCACTGACACCACCTCCACTACCACCACCATCTTAATCACGATTGTAATGATGATCAATTGATAAACATCATCATTATACTCACCTGAGGAGGTTCAAAGTTAGGTCTGTACCAGTTTGCAATGATATCTTCCACCATCCAGTCTTGCTGGACACCATCTTGTCTTCCAAGAATCTGATTTATAAAAATAAAAAATGCATTAAAAAGTTTAAGAGTAGTGTCTGAATGTTAGGCCATCATTCTTTAAGTGCAGAGATTCAAAGAAACATACGTAAATCTCATATTTCCAGTTACCGGTAATATGCATTTTTTCCTTTCAACTCCTTTCAACATCCCCGGGGGTCAAAACGTGTGTCTTACAAATGACACCTGCATTATGGACCGGTTATGTTCATCCAAATGTTTGGCTAAGCTTAAAAATAACTGAAATTTGGTCTAGAAAATAAGGCCATGTATAAACAAATTTTTGGTATGGGGGTCATGAATTTTGATCAAATGAACATATTGGAAACATCGATCCTACAATATTCAGTGATCTTTGTCGCGGTTGTAATCGAGTCTAAAGTTATGAGATTATATTACTGAACTCGCTATGTTGTATAGTTCTCTCTCAAGGTCAAGATATTCTATAAGACAATTTTTATTGACTAAAATCGACCGAGTAGCTATAGTATTCCTGTTTGGAAATTATATGTCAGAACTACATGTACATATTCTGTTATTTTTATGGGCGCAGCTACCATTGTACGGCTGTAGGCTTTATTTGAAATTCATCAAAATAAACTGGGAGCACCGTTAAATTTTCATATTCTATTTTTATCGAAAGCAGAAGTGTTTTAGGGGCTAAATTTTCTAGTGCTTATTATACATCCAAAGGGGGCATCCATATGAAAAAAATTGTAAACAATCACTATCCACCCAATTTTCAAAATTTCCCAAAACTTTGTATTACCTTTAAATAGCTTTCATCATCGGGTACTTTAAAAGGAATAGCTTCATTATATTTCGAGTTAAAACATATTTTCTTTTTCTTCAATTTACCCAATAGGCTAAGCCTACATATAACTGAATATTGTTTTTTTTTTTATAAAGCTTTATTTTTCAAAAAATGTAAAAATTAGCTTTTATCAATTGGTCACATTCCATGTGACCAATTTCCTGCTCAAGGTCAACATTGAATGTCCCTTTTCATAATTTTCTTTTCCATATTCTTCATTTGTACGGTATGTGCTTAAAGGTAGTTTCACATATTTTCAAGCTATCAGAGTGGCTATGAGTATGAAGTCACATTCTTCTAAATCACTCTTGGTCCTAAAATTTTACACAGGGTATGTAATAATTACATACAAGATATGTATCAAGTTCAGTTCAGAAGGGTGATGCTATAGTTTGCAAATGTACATTGTGTAGCTGAAACTGCTGGGGTTTTTTTGTAACTCAAGAATGGACGGTAGACTGGTTGAATTAGGGCCTATGTTGAATGACTTTAGATGTAAGCTCTAATATGTCATATTCTCAAGAAATATAAATTGGGACGAATCAAATTTTCACATTCTTAAAAACTAACAAAACTTGGTAAGGGTACGTTTTATTTAGTTGTCAACTGTAAATCTCTGATATCTTACTTCTGTCATGAGTCTCTTGAGACCGTCCATCTCGTCTTCTCCAGGTTTGAGTTCTCCACCAGGCCTACATAAAAAAAAACCCAAAGAGAACATTAATAGACCCGTACATGGTTAGCACATGTCCCAGATGACCTCAAATATCAACAAATATGAACGACAGACAAACACATTTTGTTGTTGGTGTGTTCGGAGCCAGTCTGAGTTCAACTGTACTCATATAACAAACTGATGTCTGATATCTAACTGGAGTAAATATAAAATAATTGAATATTTGTAATCTCTGATTTTCTGCAAAAGAAAAAAAGGACATTTCACTGGCCTGAGAAAAAACAATTACATGCAGATGCTAAATTAACAAGAAAATCATGTCTCCATGATATCTACAACCATGGGCCCTTGATTAAAAAATAGCGGTCAAAGTGGAAATAATAAGGTGATATACAATGTATACTGCAACTGCTTGTTGATCAATCGCTAATAAGTAAAACAATGCATATGTTGAAAATAAACTTACAATTTGAAGAATGTTGTGCCCAACTGCAGCAATAAAACATGGGGAAGATCATGTTCATGAACGATGAGGACTCCCTCTACAGACCGCCTTGTGCCCATCTTATTGAATTCATCTTTCATCCGTTGGAACCTGGCGGGGACACTGGAATCTTTCTCATACAGGGGCTCTTTGGTCCCGAATGTGTAGTTTGTCAAAGGATATCTGCCACAAAAAAGGGAGAAAATTTGTGCAACACAAGATGAATGTGACTGCCTCTCCATTAAGACTCTGCCTATATGTATGTTCAATTATCAGGTACCGTAACTTTTAGGGACATCACATACCCATGCTCATACCCTATGTCATTAACACAGCAAGCAGAGACAAAGCACCTAATAACAGTCATGACTGTGTCAGTGTACAAACTTTAAACAAACAGCTAGAGAGAGATGAAGGAAAGATTGAAGATAGACTCTAGGCTACATGTAGGTCTAAAAACCTGACTGCAGTTAAGTATTGACTTCATTCCCCCGAATACTAAGTACCGTTAGTAGATTTGATAAAGTCAGACAAAAGATGTTGTGTATCCTGATTAGTGTGTCGGACAGTCTGATATTATTATTTTACAGCAATACAGGACAAGTATTCATGATCCAAAGGCAAATGAGTAAACTTTATTTTTGTTAAAGGGCAAGTCCACTCCAAAATTAACTTACTTTCAATAGAAGCAGAAAAATCAGACAAACCAATCAAAAAAAGTTTGAGCAAAATCTGATAACTCATAAGAAAGTTACAAATTCTTAATGACATGAAAAACTTTAAAAATAATGAGACAAATTGGCAACTCACTCATGAGTCTGTGATGTCATTGCCTCACTATCCACTAATTGTTTTCTTTGTATTGATAATATAAATTTCCCATTCCCCCCTAAGAATCTTATTTCTTCACATCATCATCAAAGTTATATTGATAGTAATATGTTTTTGGGTGGGCACCACTGTCTAGCAGGCGATCATACATGTAAGCCCCACCTTGTGTGCTGAAAATGATATGAGGTAGTGAATCCCAAACAACCCGACCCCCCAAAAAGCCTGACCCTGGACAACTTGACACATTACCCTGAACAACTCAACCAGGTCGAGTTGTTCAGGGTGGGGTGCCTTTACTGACAGCTCGACCCACTTTTACCCCTCATGTTTTCATGATCTGATATCCATCATCTTAGATAAAATTGTCAGAGGGAGAAAAAGAAGGTCGAGTTGTCCAGGGTCGGGTTGTCTGGACCCCAAGGTAGCGTGTGGGGCGGAAAACAACTTTCTTCCCAAAAATCAGAATATCATTTAGATTTTGATAAAACTTTAAAAAAATAAAAAGCCAAGTGATGCGCAAGATGGATCAAGCCTAGTTTATGGGTAAAGATCTCTTATCTAATATGACAAAAAGCTCACAAGTAAACGTGTGAAATGCATGTAGGTGCGCACGTAAGTTTGAACTTTGCAGAATAACAGCATTTTTTAACATGATATCAATCCACCCTTGTCACAACCAATGCGGCGCGAGTGTATTTCCGTATCCATTTTTTTAGCAGTTTAATATCCACTTTCTAACAAATGAATTTTATCCCAATTTTTTACTAATTTCAATCATAATCATATATTGCATTTTCCACCTGAATTTGGATGACATCCGTCATCAGAAAACCTCCGTTTTGGGCTCCGACGTCGACGCTCAGTACCATCTCCACAATGTAGTCCTGCATCTCAAACTGAAGCTAGCAGTCCAAAATTATGCAGACTTCTCGTATGCACAATACTAAACCATACAAGAAGTCTGCGTAATTTTGGACTGCTAGCTTCAGTTCGAGGTGCAGGACTACAGCGCAGAGACTGTACTGAGTGACGACGTGGACAACGAAGCCCTAAACGGAGGTTTCCCGATGTCGGATGTGATCCAAATTTAGGTGGAAAATGCAAGATATGATTATGATTAAAATTAGTAAAAAGTTGGGCTAAAATAAAATTCATTTGCTAAGAATGGAACTGCTTTTTAAAAAATGGATACGGAACTAAACAAGCGCTACCCAATGCAGCCAGCTCACACTGTCACAGCCAGCCAATGAATACACATTATGTACGTAGATCATGTGCAAGTGCATTATCTAGTGCCAAATTGCGAATGCTAGTTCGACATTTTGGCACACTTGATCTTCACTTTAATTTTGTCTTAGAATATCAGAAATAATAATGATGTTTTATTATGCACCTAGAGTCTAAGTAGAAATATCTGATAAAAATTCTTTGCAAATTTCAAGTAAAATCATTAAGTGCGTACAAATAAAAGGAAGAGCTCCCAGCATGAAATTCACAACATCAGCCCTTCACTTCACTTCAGCTTAATTCCGCAGCTTCATCATTTCATGACCGAAATCGGCCCCCTAACACAGACTCATTCACTTTACACACAATAACTTGACAATTAATTGAAGATTTTCGTTCAAGGACCCAGCTCGATTTGACATGTAGAGAAAGAGGGAACCTGGTAGATTTACCACTTCTGAATAAATTTAAATACTTACAAAATTGCTGTCCTTTCACGATGTACTCCAGCTGTACTTTTGTGATTGCTTGAGTCTGAAACAGACCTTCCTCTGGGCCAGCCAGCAGAACTTCGTTCACGCGGGGTAGTAGCCATCTTTTCTTGTTGACTGTGCAGCTGCTTACCGTAGATGGCGCATTACCCAGCTCACTTGAGAGATCAAAGGATCTCTATATGCAAATTCAGGAGACTAGAACGTAGACATGACT